>PISX010022190.1:0-21359 GCA_004024625.1 Mellivora capensis
AAAAAAAAAAGAAGCACTTTAGCACCTTTGGAGCCTCCTTTTTCACTATAATCTTCAGCAGAAGTATATGCATCTCCCATTCCTAGCACCTGATACTAAATTTTTGGTTTTGGAAAATGATCTAAGATAGGAAGAACAATACATAGAAAAAAACATGATTCCAACAGTTACAATTCCAAGTAAAGTAGCAAAGATGTAAATTGGAGCTTGTTTAATAAGAAGGCAAATGGAGTGGAAAAATCTCTCAAAGGAGTCATCAACTGTTTAACAAGTTGGACCAGAATCTACATCTCTTGGCCAACTGTAGGAAAATAAAAAAAAAAACCAATAAATTCATCAGAGATACTTATGGTTCTAGTACGACCAAGCATAACATTTTCCTCACCTCAGCACTATGACACCATGATAAACACTTAGGCATATAAAAAATAAATAAATACATAAACAAACAAACAAACAAATACAAGGAAGATTCAGCATTGCCAGGAGTTAAACATGTTGTTGTAAGAACTTGAGTATTGCCAAGTTAAGTCTCAGAACACTTAGGTATTTCTTACAAGATTTGTTGCAACACAAGGTTAAGTATGTCATCTACTGAAAGTAACTTATACTTGAAGCAAGGAGTTAGACTTCAAAATCCTGACTTACCTCATCCATTTGAATCATATGTTAACCTCATAGCTTTCAAAATATACCATGCAAAGATATGTATTTTACTGCTAAGATGTAACTTGAAAATGGAATCATTTTCTGCACCTCGAAGTTGTTGTTTTCTCTTTCTTGTCTCTCTTCCATCCCCATCCTAACAACAAAATCAAGCAGCTTCAAGAGCAGAGACCCTTAATATGGGAATCATTAACACAACTGAAGTACAACTGTCCTTAATATAACACTGTTGCATGTGAAAATTTTCAGGAATGGCTCTAATTGCAAAAGGGAGGCAAAAAAGAGAAAATGCATCAAGAGTCTAGTACTTGGCTTGGTCCAGAGCTGGTAACTTCTCAAAATTTTGGGTTAAAATAACATCATAGATGGGTAGAAGATAGAAAGGAGCAAGTTACTGTAGTAAATATTCCTAAACAACTGAAAAGGTGAAATTAGTCATACATCACACTTTCTAACTTTGTGACATATAAAATCCCTATGCATTTTGTACCCTATATTTGTTAAATTTCTCAGGGTTTCCATAGTTTTATTCCCAAGAGCCAGCTTCCTACTCATTCTATCAATCTGTTTTGGTTAATTGTAACATAGGATTAGAATTTGTGCCAAAAGACTCTACATAACTATTTGGCCCATGTTAAAATAGTGTTTACCAGGGATTAATTTTTGTGTCATTTTCTTTCCAATCCTGGTTTGAGGCCTACTTAAAACCACAGAACCTTCAAAGGAAGGCCTAGAGAAAGTGGAATCCATAATTCTTCTGTATCAGTGATATTTCATTTATTTGAGAGAGAGAGAGATGACAAGTAGGCAGAGAGGCAGGCAGAAAGAGAGGAGAAAGCAGGCTCCCCGCTGAGCAGAGAGCCCGATGTGGGGCTTGATCCCAGGACCCTGAGACCATGACCCGAGCTGAAGGCAGAGGCTTAACCCACTGAGCCACCCAGGTGCCCCTGAATCAGTGATATTTCTGCTTATTGGTAATGCGTAACCCCAAGTCTCATCTCCAGAAACTCTAATTCCATTGGAGAAAGTCTGTGAGTATAACAGATACAGTTGCAGATGGCCAGTAGTCTACATGGTGATAAACATTGCTCTAGGGATCTCTGAGAATATGATGAAAACTGGCTACCTTCTCACCATTTAAAACAATATTTTGCATACAATTTCAGTCTCCTGGACCCTGCAGTTCCATCCAAGCCCACCAGTTTAAGATCCAGATTTATATCAAAGCAGAATGCATACTTAATTTATAAACATTCTAGTTTTCTTTAGAAAATGTTCATTTATAATTTATCATAATTATCCTCAGCTTTGATATTTTATTGATATAGAATTGATTGTATAAAGTGTTTGTGTACTTCTCCCCAAACAAAGATGTCTTCATCTCCATACTTGCCCTAAGTGCTTCAAAATGTTGATGCTTCCAACTTCCCAATCCTGCTTTGGAGGCTTGGAATCACTCCCTCCAACTGTCAATGTTGGTTTACAGTAAATTTCTTCATGGCAGTGCCATATCTATTCATTTTTGTATTTTTCTCTTTCCACTGCAAACTGGGTGCCTAAGATGAAAGTAGTTTCTCAAAAAATTTATTTGGCTTAGCTTATTTTTTAGATAAATAAAACTTTATTTTTTAAAAATATTATATCATATATGATTCCTATAATGTGAGCAATCATGAAGCTTTTTGTTTCTCATTTGTTTTGGAGTGGGAGAAGCTTACTGTTTTTATTATGTTCAATTAGCCAACATATAATGCAACATAGTTTTTGATGTAGTATTCGATTCATCAGTTTTGTATAACATTTTTAACTACAAAGATAGCACATGTATATATCATAGAAAATGTACAAAATATAGAAAATGATAAAATAATAAACTGCAGTCTCATACATTTTCTCTTAGAGTTATTGCTTAGAAATGTATTTTTTATGATTTTATTCATTTATTTGACACAGAGAGAGAGAGAGGGAGAGAGCAAGCACAAGAAGAGGGAGTGGCAGGCAGGGGAGAAGCCGGCTCCCTGCTGAACAAGGAGCCCCATATGGGGCTTGATCCCAGCATCCTGGGATCATGACCCAAGCTGAAGGCAGCTGGTTACCTGACTGAGACATCCAAGTGCCAAGTGTCCTTGCTTAGAAATATATTTTAAAATTAAAAGTTTTCCTATCATAACTTCAATATCATTCCCAAGACAAGGCCATTCTCAACAATCAAGTACCTTTGTAGTATTTATATAATACTACTAATATGTATGTGTGATTGTATGTATATGTATATAATATAGCACTTATATATATTTTGTATAATAGATTTCATATTTAGTATACCCATAGTATTACACAATAGGTACACAGTATTGTATTTATATAATATATATTTACATAGTGCATTTAATATATATTATATATTCCATATACTATAGATACTATATGCAAGTATTTTAGATATATAATATATATAAAATATATATTATATATACAAATAAATTTATGTATGTATTTATATAAATTTGTATCTATGTAAATATATAAATAAAATTATGTATTCATATCTTATATAAAATATATAATATTTTATGGTATATTTTTTATTTTCTTTTCATATTCATGTACATAAATATGCATATGTATGCATACACACACATCTCATCCTTTCTTTTTTAAGATTATTTTTTTATTTACTTGTTGAGAGAGAGAGAGAAAGAGCATGAGAGGGGAGAAGGTCAGAGTGAAAAGAAGACTCCCCATGGAGCCAGGAGCCTGATGCCAGACTCAATCCTGGGACTCTGGCATCATGACCTGAGCCAAAGGCTGTAACTTAACCAACTGAATCAGCTAGGGGCCCACATCTCATCCTTTTTTATTTTTTTTAAAGATTTTATTTATGTATTTGAGAGAGAGAGAACATGTGACAGGCAGAGGGAGAAACAGACCCTCCCCCACCACTGAGCAGGGAGTCCAATGTGGGGCTAGATCCCAGGATCTTGAGCTGAAGGCAAGTGCTTAACTGACTGAGCTACCCAGACACCCCATCTCATCTTTTTTTAAAAAATAGGATTGTGGTGAATAAACAATGAATTTTGGAACACTGAAAAAAATTAAATTAATTTTTTTAAAAAAGGATTGTGTTATTTTGTGTTGCATAAATTGAAATAAAATTTCACCAAAATAAAAATGTATATTTTCTCAAGTTTACATAAATCTACCTCACTCATTTTAAGAGTAAATAGTATTCAATAAATACATTTGAATTTATGAAAGAAGTACTCAATTAGTAATTTATCTAACATCCTGTTATATTATTTTAGAAACGAGTAGGACTGTAAGTAAATGGATATGACTCTTTTTTCTTATAGGATAATAGAATTCCAGTATTATTTTTTTATTCTGGCTTTAAGTCATAAAATTCTTCTGTTAGAAACTCACCAAATTATTACTGGTTTCCAACGATCAGGGAGTAAATACAACACCATACTTCTTCCCCAAATTAATACATGAAAATTCCTTTCAATCAGTGTCAATTTTCCTACGGCATTTACTCAGACCACTAGATTGGGTCAAATTTTTATGTTACTTCAGAAGATCTAAATCTCAGTGCCATGACAATAACAATGACAATAGGCACAGTGGTCATATTTTAATGGGAACAATGAATAATAATGAGAGAATAATAATGGTGAGAAATCTCAAGGGCAGCAGTATTTACTTTGAGAAGTACCAACCAATAGATCTGAGAAGCCCTTCAAGTACATCCAGCATCTACCTTTTCTCTGCCTGCAATTAACTAAGATTTCCATTCTTTTTCCCTTATCTTTAGTAGTATATATGAAGCAAAACAATTCCAGTTCCAAAAAGTAGTAACCTTTTATGACAACATATCAAACATGGGTTCAAATGAAAGGCTAAAAGAAAACAGACAAGATTACATTCTAACAATTTTCCCATAAATTTAGGATGAGAATTTAGACCAATAAATTTGTCCTCAAGAGAAAAGAGGATGCCCCCAAGAACCTCTAGTAGAGAGTTAAAAATTATGAAAAAGATGATAAAAATCATTTAGAGCTACTCTGTCCAGAGATTTGAGAATTTGTTGTCTCCAGGGATCACATCTAAAAAAAATCACATCTAAAATCTAGGAGTAAACAAAGAAAAGCTGAAGTTCTTCATGTGAATAATAACAAAGTTTGGAATAAATTCCTAGGACAACAGTCAAGCATGAATGTAAGTAGGCCAATTTCACAATGAAAATAAAAATGACAAAGAAATAGTAGAAGAAAGAAGCAATCCTGAATTAAGTCAAAAACTTCTGTGTGCAGGAGTAAAAGACCAGATAGTCTGCAAACTTTTCATGTAGTTAACAATTTCCAGTTTTTAAAAGTGTTATAAAATATCTCTGAATATATTCCATGAATCTCTTGAAATTCTTTCTTATATATCTACCCCATATTACTGTGAAGAAGATAGTTATTATTCTATTTATCTCTTT
The DNA here is from genome assembly GCA_004024625.1 of Mellivora capensis. Taxonomy (NCBI): domain Eukaryota; kingdom Metazoa; phylum Chordata; class Mammalia; order Carnivora; family Mustelidae; genus Mellivora; species Mellivora capensis. The sequence continues at coordinate 5,150 of PISX010022190.1, forward strand.
TCACATAAGATAGGACTGAGGGAAAGTGTGTATGTGTCTGTCCATACCGCAGGCCTCCTTCTAAAAGTAACTGTGGTTGGTTTGGCTGTGGCTTGCTCAAGGCCATATACCAAGTCAACCTATGAAGGAAGGCACCAGAGAGAATAGTTTTTCAGCTATGAAATCTAGACAGGTACACACTATAGCATCACAAACTGCTAGAGATAAAAAGTGCCTTAGGGACCTTTCTCTTCATTTTCTGGATGAAACTGAGGCTCCCTGAGTTAAATACAAAAATTCAAAGTAATCCAACTAGTTAGCAGATTTGCTGGCCCACTTTTTGTTTTTGAGAGGGGTTTTTTTGAGAGGGGTTGCAAGGCCATGTGTTCCAAACTATTTCTTACACAGCCTTCCAGAAGACTTGAAGTTTCCAAAGTCAGAATCTTTCACCCAAATTATTATATTCTGCTGTCCCAAATGTCACCATTGATGAATTATCCACACTTTTATCTAAAGCCAATTTTCTCTGCTTGTGCACTAGATTTCACCCCCTCTTACCCACTCCATGAATTAATAATCTCTATTTTCTGTAGATTTTTCCTCCTTAATGTATAATTCTTGCCAACATCTTTTTATTATTCTTTCATACTATTTTTAAAACCTTCCTGAAAATACGTATTGTAAAATCCTTTTTTAGTCATACATTTATTGCCAGTTATAGTTCAGATACTTTTCTCCCCTTAGCATCAAAACTCCCTGAAAAAAGTTTTCTTTATTTGTTACTGAATTCTTCCCTTTCTATTCTCTTAAACATACTTCAATCCAGACTTTGCCCCTCACTACTCTGCCAAAACTGCTTGTTGAAACTTCAGTGATCACCTCTCATCTTACTTCATTTACCGGCAGTATTTGATAAAGTCAATCACTCCCTCTTCCTTGATACTTTTTCTTCACTTGGCTTCCAAGATATCACATTCTCATGATTTAACTTCTAGCTACTCATTTATTACTTTTTAGTCTCCTTTGCTAGATTTTTAAAAAATTCCTTTCCCAAACTGCTTAGTATTGGAATTCCCTAGAGCTGAGCTCAGGTTGGAGATCCCTCCACTCTTATAATTTTAAATAACATCCATATGCCAATAATGCCTACATTTATTACCTCCATTTCACATATCTCTTCCAAAGTCAAGACTCATATATATATATATATATATATATATATATATATATATATATATACAACTACCTAAATAACATTTTCACCAAAGTGTCTAACTGATAAACTGAATTCCTGATCTTCACATTTTCATTTTCTCTATCTTCAACATTCCATCATTAAGTAAATCACAACCCAATTCTTCCATTTAGACCAAAAACTTTAGAGTCAGCTTTTATTCTTCCTTTTTTATCACACCCCACATCCTATTAACCAGAAGGGCCTGTTGGCACTATCTTCAAAATTATACCCAGAATCTGACTACTTTTAATTACTTTCACCCTATCACCACCATCATCTCTCATCTGGATTACTGAATCAGCCTCCTAACTGGATTTATGCTGCTGCCCTTTTTGCTCTCTATAGTGTACTTTCAGCGTGATTGTAAGAGTAGTTAGGTCTCATCACTCCTCTGCTCAGGGACTTTCAGTGGCTACCCATTTTACTACAAGCAGAATCAAAATCATCAAAGTAACTTACAAGGCCCTATATGATCAATTCTCCCTTACTTTTAATCCCTCATATTTCTTCTTTAATACTGTCTATACAGTCTACTTCTATCTTCCTTGCTTATTCTATTTTAATCACACTGGTATCTTTCATTTTTTTAATTGCCATACACTAATTATCCTTAAAGTATTCACCCTATTTGCTCTGCTGTCTGGGACACTTTTTCTGCAAATATCCACATGGCTCACTTCTTCAAGTTCTTGAAGTCTTTTTTCTCATTACTTTCTCCATGAGGTACACTGCAATTAAAATTGTAAACTCTCCCACCAAAATCCCAATTCTCTTTAGACTGTTCTACTTTTTTTTTCTATATCACTTATAACTTTCTAATGGATTGTATGATTTATTTGTTCTATATTTTGTTTGTAAGTCTTCAACTGCAAGACTAGAATCTGCACAAGGCAGAGAGCTTTGTTCACTGATCTATCCCAAGGTCCTAGAATGGTACCTGGAATATTTTAAGTGCACAATAAATAATTGTTAGGTGAGTGAGTTGGTGAGGCAATGAGTGATCTTTATGTTTGTATAGAAATTCATAATTTTCAAAGTCTTATAAGAATTTTACTTAATCTTTAGCAATTCTATGAGATAAGAGCATCTATTTTACTTCTTGTGCTTTTATAGATGTAAAAATTATGGCTCAGAGATAATGGTTCTCATGATGTCCTAAAGACCTCTAGCAAAATGAAGTATGTTGCCAGGAAAATATAACACATTAACAATTTCTTATCCATTAACCAATTAGCAAGGGTTAGCAAGATTATCCATAGTAACCAAGATTCTGAGAGAACGTATCTAAGTCAATTTTGATGTGCCCAATTATAGGGTATAGTTCTGTAACAACTGCCTTGAACAATAGAAAATTGAGAGTTTGGGAGTAGAATATAAATGTTCATATATCTAGAAATAAAATTTATATGATAGGAAAAACCCTCATATGCATTTTTAATATTAAGCTCTATATGAAAGTAATGGAGTCCAAGACTATTTGAATATGGTATGATTTTTATTCCTCTTAAGTAGTATGGTATGTATGTGTGTTTTCTTTCGAGATGATTATAAAATTTTACTTTTTCTTATTATAATTCAAAAAAAATTTTTAATAATTCAAAAAATTTTAAGTGTGGACATCTTTCCTTTTAATACAGAAAGACTTTTCAATCTCTATTCTGTACTTTTTTTTTTCTAAATCTGAAGTGGGAATAAAAGTCCAACTGTGGAAAACCTTAACCGTTGTTTTCCAGAACCTGAATTTTAACTGCTTCTGTCAGCAGAGTTAGATTGGTTGAATAGTCTGTGGGGATAGAACTCCCTTGTTAGGGTAGACAGATATGATTATTAATAATAACAGTGATCAGTGCTTACTTTGTACCAGACACAGCTAGACAGTTTTTATGCGTCATCCTTTTTAATTCTCATGAAAGTCTAAGAATTAGGCAATACTATTTTTCCCACTCTATAGATTAGGAAATAGGCACAGAGTGATTTATTTAATAACTTACTCAAGTGAAGATTCAAGCCCTGAGTGTTAGAATCAAGAGTGCATCTTTTAACCATTATACTATAAATGATTAAAGTAGCATAAATCCTAATTTCCTGTCTTGAAGTAGCTTTGATTAAGTTTTTCTATAAAATATTTACAAGAAACAAAACAGAATATTGTAATCAGCATTTAGTAATTTGGACAGTGTTTCATTTATTTTTATAATGTCATTTATAAAATACCACATGGATTTTGTCTTTCCATGTATTCCAGAAAAACAAATTCATGCTTAGTGTCCTTCTTAGCCTGAGAATGACTAAAAGAAAATGAAACACTGGTTTGATGAAAATAGAATAATCAAAGTACATAGGTCATTTTTTTTTACTTTGTTGATCCCAAGTTTCAGTGGTCCATCTCCCTCCTGTCCAGGTAAGAGTGCTGAGAAATAATCCCACCATCTGTGGAGAGCGTCTTCTGCACCAATCTGACCAGAAGGGATAATGAAAACACCTGAAAGCTGTGTGGTCTAGCCACACTCAAGCTGAGAGAAGGGAAGACAAAACTCATAGTTGTCAAGGCAAAGCCAGTGACCCTGTTCAGGCAGGTAACTTGCAGGTTGTCTTGAATTAAGATAAGGGAATTTTATTTTTTTGCTATGCCTGGACAGGAAATTTAATTCTTGGCTCTACTAGCACTGAATACAGCCTTCAACCTGTCCAAGCAGGGAACCTAACCAGAGAACACGGGAAGTGGCACAGCCCACTTAGCATCTCTACAATGACAGAGAGCACAATCCATGGCTTCTATTGTCTGCAAAGCAAGACTGGTGGACTCATCTGCCCAGGGAATTCAGTGCACACTCAGGCCTTATTCAGGTCCCTAAACAATGAGCTGGATAGGTCCTAGTTTCAGGTCTTACGTTTAAGTCTTTTTTTTTTTTTTTTCATTTTGAGTTCATTTTTGTGAGTGATATAAGATATGGGACCAGTTTCATTATTTTACATGTAAATATACAATTATCCCAGCACCATTTATTGAAGAGACTATCTTTTCTCCATTGTCAAATGTCCTGGATGAATGGATAAGGAAGTTGTGAGATATATACATTATGTATATATATATATGCATTATATATATTATATACACATTATATATATTATATATACATTATATACTTTAGATATACACATTATATATGTATACATATATAATGTATGTATATGTATATAGCTCACATCTTCCTTTTATAACTGAAAAAAATACATATACAGTGTATATTATCTAATCATAAAAAATGAGGCAATACTTGGGCGCCTGGGTGGCTCAGTTGGTTGGGCGACTGCCTTCAGCTCAGGTCACAATCCTGGAGTCCCGGGATCGAGTCCCGCATCGGGCTCCCAGCTCCACGGGGAGTCTGCTTCTCCCTCTGACCTTCTCGCCTCTCATGTTCTCTCTCACTGTCTCTCTCTCAGATAAATAAATAAAAATTTAAAAAAAAATGAGGCAATACTAGTATTTGTGACAACATGGGTGGACCTTGAAGACATTATAAGTGATATACATCAGAGATAGGCAAATACATTATGGCCTCTTTTATGCAGAATCTAAACAAACTATAGAAAAAAAAAGATCAGACTTATGGTTACAGAAGCAAAGGTTTTGGGGAGGGGGAATTGGAAGAAAGTGGTCAAAAGATTAAAAACTTCCAGTTACAAATAAGTATGAAGAATTTCATGTACACCATGATGACTACAGCTAACACTACTTATGATATATAGAAAAGTTGAGAACAAATTCTAAGAATCTCATCACAAGGATAAGTTTTTTCCTTTATTATTTTCTTTTGATTTTATCCATATGAGAAGATGTATGTTTGTTGAACCTGTTGTGGTATTCATTTCACAACATATGTAAATCAAATACAATGATGTATGCTTTAAACGTAGTGATGCATATCAATTATTTCACAATAAAACTGGAAGAGATTTTTAATAAAAGAAAACTGACTGTAAACTCCCCAAATCTGGGGAACAAAATGGGCACCTATTTTCAAGAAGGTCAAAGACACCAAATAAGATGAATTGAAAGAAATTTTCACCAAGCACAATGCCATTAAATTGTCAGAAGTCAGAGAAAAAAGAGAGAAAATAGAAAACAGCAAGAGAAAAGTGACTCATTACATACAAGGGGGCCCTCATAAGACTATGAGTGATTTTTTTAGCAGAAACCAAGCAGAACAAAAGGGAGTGGGGTGATATATTAAAAGTGATGAAAGGAAAAAATATTCTACCCAAAAACTATATCCAGAACTATTCCATAACTATATCTGGAAAAACTGCCCTTCAAACATGGAACAGAGAAAAAGAAACAAAAGCTGAGACAGTTTATTACAATTAGACCTGCCTCATAAGATATCTTAGGGAGTTGTACAAGTTGAACAAAAAGAAGCAAAGCAGTCACCTGATCACAGAAGAAAATATAAAACTCATTGGTTAAGGTTAAATATATGGGCAAATACAGAGCAGTGTATTAATGAATGGTGGTAAGTAAATCACTGTTAATTTCAATATAAAAGTTAAAAGACAAACGATGGGGACGCCTGGGTGGCTCAGTTGGTTAAGTGCACACCTTCAGCTCAAGTCATGATCCCAGAGTTCTGGGATCAAGTCCTGAACTGGTCTCCTTGCTCTGTGGGGAGCCTGCTTTCCCTCTGCCTGCTGCTCCTCCTGCTTGTGCTGTCTCTCTGATGAAAAAATAAAATCTTTAGAAAAAAGACAAACTATGACTATAACTAAAAATATGTGAAAAGATACATATTATAAATAGATACAAATTTTGACAATAAAAACATAAAGTGTGTTGGGGTAGATAAGTTAGAGTAGAGATTTTCTATGTGATTGAAGTTAAATTGTTATCAGATTAGAATAAACTGTGACAACTATAAGACCATTTTATGTAGTTCTCAAGGTTCACAAAACAAAATATATGTAGACATTACATAAAAGAAAAAGAGAAAAAAACAAGCCAATACAAAAAAAAAAAAAAAAAAAAAAACAAAAAAAAAAAAAAAAAAAAAAAAAAAAAAAAAAAAAAAACAAAAAAAAAAAAAAAAAAAAAAAGACAGCAAAATGTAAAGGAAGACAACAGAACCAAAAAAGACAGATAAAAGAATTACAGGACTAACAAGACAAATCCTTCCACTGATGATTACTTTCAATGTAAATGGATTAAATTCTCCAAACAAAAGGCATGGAATGGCTGATTGGATTAAAAAAAAAACAACAAACTATGGACACCTGGGTGGCTCAATCAGTTAAGCATCTGCTCAGGTCAGGATTCCAGGGTCCTGGGATTGAGTCCACATCAGGCTTCTTCCTCACTGAGGAGCCTGCTTCTCCCTCTGCCTGCTTCTCCCCTTGCTTGTGCACTCTTTCTCTCTCTCACTGACAAATAAATAAAATCTTAAAAAAAATTATACCAGACTAAATATACTTTAAGTCACAAAGTGTGACAAGAGACAAGAACTTTATATAATGATGTTAGTGTCAATCCACTAAGAAGTATCACAATTAGAAATATATATGCACCCCACATCAGAATATCTAAATATTTAAGCAAACACTGACACAACTGAAAGGAAAAGTGGACAACAATACAACCAGTAGGAGAATTCAAAACCCTACTCTCAATAGTGGAAAGAACATCTAGACAAAAAGTCAATAAGGAAATAGAGAACTTAAATAACATTATAGAACAAATGGAGCTGACAGACATATGCAGAGCATTCCATCTATCAAGAGCAGACTACACATTCTTCTGAAACACACACAGAATATATTCAAGATAAATCACATGTTAGGGTCACAGAACAAGGCTTAATAGATTCAATAAAATTGAAATAATGTCTAGTATCATTTTTGACCACAAAATATGAAACTGGAAATCAATAATGGGAGGAAAACCGAAAAATTCACAAATATATGGAAAGTAAACAACAACCAGTGGGTCACATAAAAAATAGAAAAGAATATGATTTCAAGACAAATTAAATGAAACAGAATATTCTAAAACGTATAGAATGAAGCAAAGGTACTGTTAAGAGAGAGGTTTTTTTTTTTTCAGCATAACAGAATTCATTGTTTATGCACCACACCCAGTGCTCCATGCAATACGTGCCCTCCATAATACCCACCACCTGGCTCCCCCAACCTCCCACCCCCCTCCCCTTCAAAACCCTCAGATTGTTTTTCTGAGTCCATAGTCTCTCATGGTTCATCTCCCCTTCCAATTCTGTTATGCTGAAAATAAATAAATAAATAAAAAGAAATATGCAATTTGAAAGATAAAATATATATATATATTTTTTGCAGAAAGTGTTCTCAGTGGCAACAGTTTAATCATGGTAGTAATTTACAAGTTTACTCTTTAAACTTATCATTTTAATAAATGAAAATTATAAAACTTAAAAAAGAGAGATTTTTAACAATAAACATCTACATTGCAAACAAAAAAAATGATCTTAAATAGACCATCTAACATTATACTACAAGGAGCTTAAAAAATAAAAACAAATTAAGCTCAAATTTACCAAAGAAAGGAAATAAGAAAAGTGAAAGCAGAAATTAATGAAATAGAGAATGGAAACATAACAGAAAAAATCAGTAAGACTAAAAGTTGGTTTTTGAAAAGATGTGATTGAAAAACTTTAGCTAGACTAAGTAAATTAGAGAGATTTATTTATTTGTTTGTTTTTAAAGATTTTATTTATTTATTTTAGAGAGAGAGAGAGCATGAGTGGAGGTTGGTGGTAGGACACAGCAGAGGGAGAGGGAGAAACAGACACTCTGCTGAGCAGGGAGCTGGACATGGAGCTCCATCCCAGGGCCCTGAGATCATGACCTGAACTGAAGGCAGACACTTAACTGACTTAGTCACCTAGGTGCCCCAATAAGATAGATTTAAATAAAATCAGGTATTAAAGAATAAATATTACAATTGATGCCATGGAAATAAAAGAATCCTAAGAGACTACTATGAACTGTTATATGCAAACAGGTTGGATAATCTAGAAGAAATTAATAAATTCACAGAACCATACAACCTACCAAGTCTGAATCATGAAAAAATAGAAATCTGGAATAAACTTATAACCAGCATGGAGATTGAGTTAGTAATCAAGTGCCCCCAAACAAAGAAAAGCCCAGATCCAATGTCTTCACTGGTAAATTCTCCCAAACATTTGAAAAGGAATTCATGTCAATCCTCTTCAAACTCTTACAAAACACTGAATAAGAGGGAACACCCTTAAACTCATTTTATGAAATCAAAATTAACTTGATGCCAAATGCAGACAAATATTTTGTATAAGATCAGAAAAAAAAACAAGGATGATCATTCCTGCCACATGTATTCAAAAATAATACTGAAAGAGCTATCTAGTGCAATTAGGAAAGAAAAAGAAAAAAAAAGGCATCTAAATCAGAAAGGAAGGGGTAAAATTATCCCTATTTGCATGTGACACAATCTCATTTAAGAAAACCCTAAAAACTCCATTAAAAATTGTGAGAACAAATAAATCCAGTTGTGTCATGATACAAAATCATCATACAAAAATTAGTTGCATTTTATATACTAACAAGCTATCAGAAATGTAAATTAAGAAAATCCCATTGAAAATAACATGGCAAATAATGAAATACTTAAGAATAAACTTAACTAAGGAAATGAAAGCCCTGTGTACTAAAAATTAGAACAAACTGATGACATAAGTTAAACACACAAAAAATGAAAAGTCATCCTGTGTTCATGAACTGGAAGACATAATATGGTGTAAATGTTCATACAATCAAAATAAATCTACAGATTCAATACAATCTTTACCAAAACCACAATGGTCTTTTTTACATAAATAGAAAAAAATAATTGTAAAATTCATATGAAACCACAAAAGACCATGAATAGCCAAATCAATCTTGAGAAAGAAGAGTAATGCTGGAAGCATACCACTTCCTGATTTCAAAATGTTCAACATGTCTACAATGAACAAAACAGTATGGTACTGGCATAAAGACAGACACATAGACCAATTAAACAGACCAAAAATAAATCCACATATCTTTTGTCAAATGATCTTTGCCCCCAGAATACACAATGGGAAAAGGATAGTATCTTCAGCAAATGATGTTGGGAAAACTGGATAGTCACACATTAAAATGAAATTGGAACCTTATCTTATACCATGCACAAAAAAATTGAATTAAAACGGATTGAAGACTTAAAAACAAGACCTGAAACTGTAACTCCTATGATAAAACATGAGAAGGGGCACCTGGGTGGTTAAAATGGTTAAATGTCTGCTTTTGGCTCAGGTCATGATCTCCAGGTCCTGGGATTGAGCCCCGTGTCGGGTTCCCAGCTCAGTGGAGAGTCTGCTTCTCCCTTTCCTTCTGCTTCTCCCCCTGCTTGTGCTCCCTCTGTGTGTGTCTCTCTATCTCTCTCAAATGAATAAATTTAAAAATGTGAGAAAAGTTTTATAACCTTGATCTTGACAATGATTTCATGAATATGACAAAACACACAGGAAGAAATAGACAAAAGGAACTACATCAAACTAAAAAGCTTTTGAACAGCAAGGGAAGCAATGAACAGAATAAAAGGTAACCTACAGAATAGGAGAAAATATTTGCATGCCATATATCTAATAAGAGTTTCATAATAAAACATATAAGGAACTCATATAACACAACAGCAAACAAGCAAAACAAATGGTACAGTTTTTAAAAATCACCTAAGAAAATTTTTAAATAAAAAATGAACTAAGAAGTTTAATAGACATTACTCCAAAGAAGACATATAAATGGCCAATGAGTATGTGAAATAATGCTGAACATCAGTAATCAACAGTAAAACTTCATGCCTGTCAGGATGGCTATTGGTCAGAATAAACAAAAGGCAGTAAGTGTTGGCAACAATGTGGAGAAACTGGAATTCAGATACACTTCTTAGGAATGTAAAATGGTTTAACTACTATGAAAACTGTCATAGAGTTTCCTCAGAAAATTGCAAGTAGAAGTACAATATGATCCACTTCTGAGTATTTTTCAAAAGTACTTAAAATCCAGATTTAAAACTGTCATGTTGCAGCACTATTCACAATAATCAAGAGGTGGAAACAACTTAAATTTATACCAACAGATGAATGGATAAGGAAAATGTGGTATATATTTACAACAGAATATTATTTGGGCTAATAAAGAATAAAATTATTCAATATGCAACAACATGGATGAAGCGTGAGGTCATTATGCTAAGTAAAATAAACCAGTAACAGAAAGACAATACTGCATGATTCAACTTATAAGAGTTATCTAATATAGTCAAATTCATAGAATCTAGATGTGGCTGTCAGGGGCTATAAGGAGGGAAATATGGGGAGTTATTAATCAATGGAAATATGATATCAATTAGGCAAGATGAGAAAGTTATAGAGATTTGCTGTCCAATATTTTACCTATAGTCAACAAGATTGTATTGTGCACTTAAATTTTTTTCTTAAGATTTTATTTATTTGGGGCGCCTGGGTGGCTCAGTGGGTTAAAGCCTCTGCCTTTGGCTCAGGTCATGATCCCAGGGTCCTGGGATCGAGCCCTGCATCGGGCTCTCTGCTCCGGGGGGAGCCTGCTTCCCCTTCTCTCTCCACCTGCCTCTCTGCCTACTTGTGATTTCTCTGTCAAATAAATATAATCTTTTTTAAAAAAATCTTTAAAAAAAAAATCTTGTACAGAATAAATAATAGCTTTAAATCTTTAAATAATAATAATAGCTTTAAATCTTTAAATAATAGCTTTAAATCTTTAAAAAAAGATTTTTTAAAAAAAGATTATATTTATTTGACAGAGAAATCACAAGTAGGCAGAGAGGCAGGCGGATGTGGGGGGGGAAGCAGGCTCCAAGCTGAGCAGGAAAGCTGATGTAGGGCTCGATCCCAGGACCCTGAGATCATGACCTGAGCCAAAGGCAGAGGCTTAACCCACTGAGCCACCCAGGTGCCCCTGTGCACTTAAAAACTTAAGAGGATAGACCTCATATTAAGTATTCTTATTACTATAATCAAATAATTTTTTAAAAGGAAATTGTGTAAGTTTGGCATATAGTTCCTAAGTAGTCCACATTGGTTCTAGTAATCACTGCTTTCTGTTTAATAAATTTATTCTTAAATTTGGTAATGAACATGAAATCTGCTTGCTCTTTTTTGAAAACTAGGACACATTTCATCCATCACCACATCACTGGTATTTTTATGTGTGCCATGAACTCTCAAAGATATTATCCTTTTACTTGAAGAAAATACATGGTACAAATATACTTTAGCTGAGTTTGGAAATTTAAACTATTTTAAGTATATGAAAAACAGTCAAGAAATACACAGACCTTGCTGTAGACAACTTCATTTTTCTAATAAGTCTGCCAGTACTATCTTGAATCTTTGAATTTCATAGTAAAAAGTAAGAAACATTGTGAAAATAGTAGAATCTCTTGTCTATGGATAGCAGTAACCATCATCAGAAGTAATTATGGCTAAATACTAAATTAACTTCCAAAAGAATTGTCCAATTCAATGCCCAGATAAAAACGGCCAACTGGAAACAAGAATCATGTATAGTATCTGTGGCCTGCAAAATATCATGGGAAATTCTTCATTCTCCAGGCTTCCACACTAGAGCAAAGAAAGCATTCTGAAGAATTCCTACAGAGGGTTTTATATAAGATCCTAATGAAGCAGAAATGACCATTAAGTTTCTTTATTGCCTCATTGGAGGTATATTTTGTGAACACATAGGATTTTGATACTAACATTTTCAGAATCAATTACAAATGCCACCAAATACTGTTTATTACTATAGGATAGGTATGATTTAAAATGTATAGCCTTGGAGCACCTGGGTATCTCAGTGGGTTGAGCATCAGATTCTTTGTTTCAGTTTGAGTTGTGATCTCATGGGTGTTGGGTTAGAGAGCCCTGGGGTGGAGCTCTGCATTCAGCAGGAAGTCTTCTTGGTTATTTTCTCCCTCCCTCTGTTCCTCTCCCTATCCATGTGCTCACTTTCTCTCTCTTTCAAATAAATACATAAATACATAAAATAAAGTGTACAGCCATGGGACCCCTGGGTGGCACAGTTGCTTAAGCTTCTGACTCTTGCTTTAAGCTCAGTCCATGATCTCAAGGATGTGAGATTGAGCCCTGCTTCAGGCTCCCGATTCTGTGTGGAGTCTGCTTGAGATTCTCTCTCCTTCTTCCTCTGCCCCTCCCAATCATATTCTCTCTCTCTCTAAAATAAATCTTTAAAGATAAAATAGGGGAGTCTGGGTGGGCTCATCTGGCTAAGTGGCTGCCTTCAGCTCATGTCATGATCCCAGGGTGCTGGGATTGAGCCCCACATTGGTCTCCCTGATCAGTGGGGAGCCTGCTTCTTTCTCTCCCTCCTGCTCATGCTCTCTCTCTTGTTTCCTCTTTCTCTCTCTAATAAATTAATAAAATCCATATTTTTAAAAAATAAATATAAAATAAAATGTACAGCCAGTGTTTTATATATTTTAAAAAAATAGTTCTTAATATCGTGCATTTAAGTAGCAACATCCTATTCACTTTTAGATGAGTCTGTATTCCTTATAGATATTTTGATATTTAAGAAATGCAATTAAGCCTAAACAGCTTAATGTAGTGACATTCATGAAGAACTTCACTAAATATGGGATTTTTAAATTTCCACTTTCAGCCCTTATATCTTATAAATAACTCATATTATTTATCAAATGGTCACAGCTGTACCTGAATGCTACAAGTGAAAGGAAACTTTCCAAAAACTTCTGTCAAGATGAGCATTAGAGTCCAGCCCTCAATAATTCACTTATATTTTGCAAAAGGGAGGTGTAATTCCTCATTTTATTTCCATAAATGTTTGGTATATGCTTATTTACTTATTTTTTTATTTCATTTCTTTTCAGCGTAACAGAATTCATAGTTTTACACCACACCCAGTGCTCCATGCAATGCGTGCCCTCCATAATACCCACCACCTGGCTCCCCCAACCTCCTACCCCCCCCCCCCGTCCCTTCAAAACCCTCAGGTTGTTTTTCAGAGTCCATAGTCTCTCATGGTTCATCTTCCCCCCAATTTCCCTCATCTCCCTTCTCCTCTCCATCTCCCCATGTCCTCCGTGTTATTTGTTATGTGTAATGCTCCACAAATAAGTAAAACCATAAAGCTTATTTACTTATAAGTAATGTGTTAATAAAATGCAAAGTTACAATTAAGGAATTTAATTTAAGAGCTAAAGCTATACTTTCAGTGGGATTATTATAAGAATTAATATAAGTATATTTGAAAGATCAGGAGCCAGTTAAAACTAAAGTTATATAAATTGTAGAAGTTTCATAATCAGATATTTATGGCTTTCTCTGCAGTGTTTGAAAAATTAAATTATTAAAAGCAAATATTGTAGTGAATAGGTTCTCATCAATCTCAATAAAAGTTACGTTTCACTATTACTGTCACATTATTACTTTTTTGCTTTCATACTTTTTAAATTGAAGAGAAATGTAACAAACTCTGGTAACAAATCAAAGCTTTTCAATGTAAGTTACTTTGTGAGTAATTTGTAATTGATTCAGACTGATGGTACTGAACGGTTTGATGTATTGCTGAAGTAGAAGATCCTAGGGACCATGTAAATTTATAAGCTCCTCTTCTTGAGAGAAAAATGGCTGCTATATTTCACGCTGCCATTTTTTAGTTGTAACAATGTAGTTGTATACCTATGTGGATTGGTACAAAAGAATACCAAACAACGTGTACACCTGTAACAGTCTCATCAACCTATCAATTTCAGATCAAGCAGACCTAACCTTCTACTTGCTCAAAATGAAGGATTTAAGCAAAATGCAAAATTTACCCCAAAGGGCCAATCTCATGTATAAAAAGCAAAGTTGCCTAGCACTATAACTCATCCACCTGCAGTTCAGAGTTCCTATCTTGCTAACATTACCAAAATTAGAACTATGAAATGGCTTGGTCTTGTGTTTTGGTTAGGTCATTTTTGTTACTATTGAGATCTGCTCTGTGCTTTGCTCAAAAAGTCTGAATGCTGTTTTTCCAAAACAATATTCTAGACATGGATCACAGTATTTTGAAAATAAGAGGAGTGGGTAAGATTGTGCATGTGTGTCTTATCTGCTCAAAAGGTCAGAAGCAGTTCACCTCAACTCAGTGACAAATTGCCTTATTTTACAACAGATGTAACACTTGAATTTGAAAATGGCTATGTCTGGCACACCTTTGGATTTTAACTAAAGATCCCCATTCAATGTGTGTTTCTTGGCTGATAGAACATTTTTGGGGGACCACTGGGGAGGGAAGGATAAAAACAACAAACATTTTTTTTTCATCTTTTATCTCATCCATTCCAGGATGGACTATCCCCAGAGGCACAAGTCTGAAGGGCTCTCCTCACATCTCACAATATAATGGAAATCTCTCTACTGAGATTTTCTTCACTGTCAGCCAGGCATTATACCATCTTCCTGAGAAGTCACCAGTTACCTGTGTTATTCCTTAATATGCTATAACAAGGGGTGTCCCTAGTCTAGATACAAACTTGAGATACAGTGACTTAGGAAACTCTTTTGGGGCCCCCAACATATTAAGGGTTGTAACAAGTCTATCAAGGAACAGATGAATAATGGTGGAAAAATAGGATTTCAAGACCTTTCATGACACAGTTCTTTGTAATTCCAAACACTGTCTTGTCATTAAATGTGGAACTCTGATATTTTGGTGTAAGTGTCTAGGGGACAGCAAGGCAGATGATTAATATTTTATGTATTTAAAAAGTGAACTTCATTTTTCATTTTCTGCTTAGAGTAAACATTTTAGTCATTCTTCATTATGTAAATCAAATTCCCTCTCTACTCCTCCCATTCTTGCTCATGCCAGACTCCTTTTCTGCTTTTTGATTTCTAAGATGATTATTTTGAAACATAAAACTCTGGGTTTATCTTTGATTCATTCTTTTTCCTTAATCCCTCTATCAGACTTGTCACTAAATAATTTCATTTATTCCTCTGAAAATGCCTCAGATTAATTTCCCCTTCTCCATTCCCACTTTACCCCTAAATGTCCCAAAACCTATTTATGAATTATTGCAGCTGCCATATCACTATTTCCTTAGAATCAAGGATTCCCAATGTGAAGTCAAATTTATTTAGTACCATCAGGATGCATTTCCTAATATACCTGCAAGCGTAAATATACCCCACATTGACTTCTGCATCAAGACCAGACAGCTTAGTCTTATTATCCTGTCCAACCCTATCTCTCCCTTTGCTGCTATATATTCTCTTCCTACTTGACATCCTTATTCTTGTGTTTTATTTTTCATGCTGCCACCTTCAACCTGAAATGTCATGACTCTTAACCTTCACTTTCTTATGGTTGACAATACTTCAAGGTCCCAGCTAAACCTCACTTTTGCAAAGCTTTATATTTCAATCTATATTAATCTTCTCACATATAACCCAGCATGGTAGTAAGTACATAATGATTCTGATAGAATTCAATTATATAATTTCAACATCATTAAATGTTTGTTATGTTATTTATTATATGGAATATATCTTTTTTTTTTAAACAGTGGAAGGAAGTAGTTTATTTTTTTTTTAAAGATCTTATTTATTTGACAGAGAGAGATCAGAAGTAGGTAGAGGAGCAGGCAGAGAGAGAAGGGGAAGCAGGCTCCCCGCTGAGCAGAAAGCCCAATGTGGGGCTCGATCCCAGGACCCTGAGATCATGACCTGAGCCAAAGGCAGAGGCTTAACCCACTGAGCCACCCAGGTGCCCCTGGAATATATCTTTAATGTTAATAAATATCTATACTTGTAATGTGTTCAGGTATAATTTCAAAAGAAAAGAAAGTCACATCTTCTGAGCATTTTTTGATATGATTATCTGTTTTGCATGTGTTGA
>PISX010022190.1:21459-32286 GCA_004024625.1 Mellivora capensis
AGCCATCAGGGAGATTCAAATTAAAACCACATGGAGATACCACCTCACACCAGTTAGAATGGCCAAAATCAGCAAGACAGGAAACAACGTGTGTTGGAGAGGATGTGGAGAAAGGGGAACCCTCTTACACTGTTGGTGGGAATGCAAGTTGGTGCAGCCACTCTGGAGAACAGTGTGGAGATTCCTCAAGAAGTTAAAAGTAGAGCTTCCCTATGACCCTGCAATTGCACTACTGGGTATTTACCCCTAAGATACAGATGTGGTGAAAAGAAGGGCCATCTGTACCCCAATGTTTATAGCAGCAATGGTGACAGTTGCCAAACTGTGGAAAGAACCAAGATGCCCTTCAACAGACGAATGGATAAAGAAGATGTGGTCCATATACACTATGGAGTATTATGCCTCCATCAGAAAGGATGAATACCTGACTTTTGTATCAACATGGACGAGACTGGAAGAGATTATGCTGAGTGAAATAAGTCAAGCAGAGAGAGTCAATTATCATATGGTTTCGCTTATTTGCGGAGCATAACAAATAACACGGAGGACATGGGGAGATGGAGAGGAGAAGGGAGTTGAGGGAAATTGGGGGGGAGATGAACCATGAGAGACTATGGACTCTGAAAAACAACCTGAGGGTTTTGAAGGGGCGGGGTGTGGGAGGTTGGGGGAGCCAGGTGGTGGGTATTATGGAGGGCACGCATTGCATGGAGCACTGGGTGTGGTGTAAAACTATGAATTCTGTTATGCTGAAAAGAAATAAAATATATATATATGTATATATATACATATATATATATAAAGAAAAGAAAGTCAGAGTTTATACATACAAACATATATGAACACATCCATATTTATGAAAGTATTTTTTCCTTTTTTCACTGTTCCAAAATTCATTGTTTATGCACCATACATAGGAAAACGACAGGAATAATACTAACCTCAAATAATAAACAGTGGCTACCTACAAGAAAAAGGGAGAAAAACTGACAAAAAAGTCAGCAAAGGAGATCTTTAAGGATTTATTCTAAATATACCTATGCTACCAGAAATTAAAAAAAAAAAAAGATCACTTTTTACTCGTATGATTAAAAAAATTATTTACATGAAGGGAAAAATAAAGTTTTCAAGGTCATCTCAAATCCTCAAAAAATGTACTCTAGCATTCTTCTTCTATATATGCACAAGAGATGCTTTTATTTTACTCATGGTTTACTGCATTCTGAGACAGCATTCTGAAATAGCTTTCTGGCTTTTTTATTTCTGTATCTCCATTTACTTTTAGCCCAGACCAATTTGTTCACTACTCAAAATCAGTAGATCTGATAAAGTTCTGGAAATACAGTTCAAACACTTTAAACACTGGAAATACAGTTCAAAAACTTTGAAGAGTTTCCTTTGTTCCACCCCACATAGGAAACTCAGGTGGAAAATTGATTAAATTTGAGTAATTTTCAAACTAATGAATTCTATTAAGATGTACATTCTTTCTTAAATCTGAAATTATTGTCAAGCAGAAAGGAATCCAAGATGACTGAGGAGTAGGAGACCTTAATTTCATTTGTTCCCAGGAATTCAGCTAGATAGCTATCAATCCATTCTCAACACGTACAAACTCAACTTGAGATCAAAGAAAAGAATAGCTGCAGTTCTACAAATAGACAGGTTAGAATTTTCCACAAGGTAGGTGGTGCAGAGAAGTGAATCTGAGGTGATATATGGGAAGATAGACCACAGTGGTGAGGGAGCCTCCATCAGCTGACTACTAGCAAGTGATATATCAGGACAGCACAAAATCAAAACTTTGTAGACGTCTGATCTAGTGCATCACTCAGGCAGCTAAGCAGGACATGTAATCCTCACTGGGACAGTGTGGTCTCAGAATCCTCAGGGTCACAGGAAGACCAGTGTGCAATAGAGCTCCCATGTATTGGAGTGAGGAAGCTGGCCACAAAGAGTGAGCACATGAGTGGGCTTTCAGCTCAGGGTTGCCATAAACTGTGGACTGTGGCTCAGTTAGACCCCTGCTCTATAAGCAGGGGACAACAAGCAGAATAACTTGGGAGAGCTTCCTTATTTCCTCAGGAGGAGCAGAGCAGAGGTGCAACACAGGAGCCTGCTGGGTTTAGAGACTCCAAACAAGATCATGTGCCTGAGATAGAAATGCTGGGTCACAGGCCGAGTGAGCATGGAGTGAAGCCAGATAGCAGGCAGACAGGAGTGATTGACTGCTTTTCTCTGATGGATCACAGGGGAGTGGGGCCCTGAGCTTTTGGCTCTGGGGCCAGAGACTGGGAGGATGCCATTTTCAATATCATCCTCTAAGGCTGCTTGGAAAGCCTTCAGGGAACAAAAGCCACATAAAGCACACTGGAGCAGGTTACTTAGCCTGGCCCCAGAGAAGGGTAGAGCAATTCCACCTGGGACAAAGATATTTCAAAAATTAATGCAATAGGCCCCTCCCCCAGAAGATGCACAAGTTGGTGGAGTTCAGTACAGGCAGAGGTGGGGGTGGATTGACCTACAGGATCTGTCAAGGGGGGTGGACTGAGACATTGCTGCTCTGGGCAGGAGATTCCCTTACAGCCATGTTTGCTCTGACCCTCTAAAGAGAAGCCAAAAGATACCAGGGAACAAAAGCCACAGACAACCAGGTCATATTAAACCCATCCCCCTGACTACAGGTGGGACAACTCCATCCAGGCAAAGATGCCCGAAAAGCAGTGCAGCAGGCCCTTCCCCCAGAAGCTGAGCTGGAAGAACAGGTGAATAAGCTTCACACAGGACTGTAAAACTCCAGGGCCAGAGGAAAATAATATAAGGAGCTCCAGGTGTTGCCTCATGATGGGCTTATACTTAAGGCTAAAATTTTACATTTCTTTTTTAGTTTCTTTTCTTATTCTCTTTTTTTTAACACTTCTCTCATTTCAAATAGATTTGTATGTCCCAACCTATGTTTTTAAGTTGCTTAACTTTCATTTTCTTTTTCACATATATGTTTTATAGATTTATACCCCATATTAGCCCATTTTCACTCTATTCAATTTTATCTTACTATATATGTAAGTTCTGATTTCTTTGCGATTTTGGGATACAGTGTCTTCTAACACACAGACAAAAAGTCAATCAGGAACAGGCAGATTGGAGTGCCTGGGTGGCTCAGTGGGTTAAAGCCTCTGCTTTCGGCTCAGGTCATGATCCCAGGGTCCTGGGATCGAGCCCCACATCGGGCTCTCTGCTCCTTGGAGAGCCTGTTTCCTCCTCTCTCTCCTGCCTGCCTCTCTTGCCTACTTGTAATCTCTGTCAAATAAAAAAAAATCTTTAAAAAATAAATTTTAAAAAAAGGGGACAGGCAGATCACCCTGCTGTGTCCACCCTGAGAAATTACAATCTCTCTCCCTGCCCCCCGCCCTTTTTTGGTCTCTTTTTTCTTTCTTTTTTATTGTTTTGTATCATTTTTGCTTTGATGACATTTCTGTGGTACCTCCGACCACTTTGGATTTTTTTGTAGGTGCATTTTGCTTGGATCATGTTTGATATTTTGGATTCTCTTCATTCCCCCAACCACCCTTCAACAGAATGACTAGGAGGAGGAACTTGAAAACTACCATGACTGAAGCAGGAAGAAATACACCATCTGAATAAAACAATAGCCTGTAAGAAATTGAAGCACTAATCAAAAACATCCCAAAAAACAAGAGTTCCTGTTAGCAATTTGTCTGTCTTCTTTGGAGAAATGTCTGTTCTTGTTTTCTGCCCATTTCTTGACTGGATGATGATGATGATGATGATGACGACGACGACGACAACGATGATTTCCTTGGATGCTGAGTTTGATAAGTTCTCTATAGACTTTGCATGCTAGCCCTTTCTTTGATAAGACATTTGCAGATATCATCTCTCATTCTGTCAGCTGTCTTCTGCTTTTGTTCACTGTTTCCTTTGCTGTGCAAAAGTCTTTAATCTCGATGAAGTCCCAATAACTCATTTTTGCCTTTGGAGATGTGTCTAGGAAGAAGCTATTGCAGCAAAGGTCACAGAGGTTGCTGTCTCTGTTCTCTAGGACTCTGATGAATTCCTGTCTCACATTAAGGTTTTTCATCCATTTTGAGTCTATTTTTGTGTATTGTGTAAGGAAATGGTCCACTTTCATTCTTCTACATGTGGCTGTCTAGTTTTCCAAACACCATTTTTTGAAGAAACTGTCTTTTTTCCATTGGATATTCTTTCAAGCTTTGTCGAAGATTAGTTGGCCACAGAGGTGAGGGTCAATTTCTGGGTTCTTGATTCTGTCCCATTGATCTCTGCATCTGTTTTCATGTCAGTACCATACTGTCTTGAAGATTACAGCTTTATAATAGAACTTGAAGTCCAGAATTGTGATGCCACCAGCTTTGGTTTTCTTTTTCATCATTCCATTGGATAATCAGTGTCTTTTCTGATTCATTAGGTCCATTAGCAAAATAAATGGTCTTCCACTCCCTCACTTTCAATCTGGGAGTATCACTGGGTCTAAAATGAGGCTCTTGCCAATAGCATATCGATGGGTCTTGCTTCCTTACCCAGTCTAATAACCTGTCTTTTGATTGGCGGCATTTAACTCACATTCAGAGTAACTATTGAAAGATATGAATTTAGTGCCATTCTATGACCTATAAAGTCACTCTTTCTGTATATTGTCTCTTTTCCTTTCTGGTCTGTTATTTTGGGGCTCTCTTTTTGCTTAAAGAATCCCTTTTAATAATTCTTGTAGGGCTGGTTTACAATAACAAATTCTTTTAGCTTCTGTTTATCCCGGAAGCTTTTTTTCTCTCCTATTTTGAATGAAATTCTAGCTGGATAATATATTCCTGGCTGCATAGTTTTCTCATTTAACACCCTGAATATATAATGCCAGTCCTTCCTGGACTGCAAGGTCTCTGTGGATAGGTCTGCTGCCAGCCTAATATTTCTACTCTTTTAGTTTATATACCTCTTGTCCCAGGCTGTTTTCAGGATTTTCTTTTGTCTCTCAGATTAACACATTTCACTACTATATGTCAGGATGTTTTAATTGATTTTGAGGGAGCTTCCCTGTGCCTCTTGGACTTCGAGGCATTTTTCCTTCCCCATGTTAAGGAAGTTCTCCCCTATCATTTGCTCCAATATCTCTATGCCCTTCTTTCTCTTTCCTTTTCTTTGGGGATTTCAGTTATTCTAATGTGGTCTTGCTTTATGGTATCATTTATCTCTCAGATTCTTCCCTCACGATCCAGTAGCTGTTTATCTCTTTTTTTCCCCTCAGCTTTTTTTATTCTCCATCATTTTATCTTCTATATCACTAATTCTCTCTTCTGTTTCATTTATCCTAGCAGTCAGAGACTCCATTTTTATAGCATCTCATTAATAACCTTTTTTTTTTTGTTTTTACTTGATTAGATTTTCACTCATTTACTTCTCCAGAAAGGGATTCTATAGTGACTTCTTTGGTTTTTTTCAAGCCCAGCTAGTATCCTTATAATCTTTATTATGAACTCCTATTCCAGCATCCTACTTATGTCCATACTTATTAATTCCCTGGCAGTCAGTACTGCCTCTTGTTCTCTTTTTTGAGGTATTTTTCCATCTTGTCATTCTTTCCATTGAAGAATAGATGAATGAGAGATAAAATACTAAAATGGCAACAATGACCCCAGAGAAATACAAACTAAATAAATCAGATGAAAACCAAAACCCAAAATAAATAAATTACTACTACTTATAATAATAATAATAATAAAAGTTTAAAGATTAAAAAAACAACAAAGAGAATAGAATCACACAGATTGACAGAACAGAGCAATACAGTGAATCCCGTGCTTATTTAGGTCTGCTTGTTAGAAAACTAGATCCCAAAATTGTAAAGAAAGATGCACAAAATAAAATTAAATACATGGATAGGAGAGAATTCAACTGTAAAAGTGAAAATTATAAGACAAAAAAAAACAAAAAAGAAAAAGTAAAGGAGGAATATACACAGAGAGGTGAACAAATAGAGCAATACACTATATTTTGAATGTATTTTGGTCAGTTTGTTAGAGGAAACTACATCTCAAAATTGTAAAGAAAGAATATATATACAAATATAAATATTACACACAAACATATATATACACATACATACATATTTAAATACATCAGAAGGATACAATTGTGTCTGTAAAGATGAAAATTAAAAGACTTTAACAAAGCAAAAATAAACAAACACACACATGCAAACGAAACAAAAACAAGAAAAAGAAGAAGAAAGAAATTTTTTAAAAAGAGAGAGTATGATCAGACGGGTGAAGAGAATAGAGCCATACACTAGATTCTGGATGTAATTTGGTCTGTTAGAAGAAACTGCATCACAAAATTATAAAGAAAGGAAAAACTTACATATTTACAAAAAGAAGATTAAATATAATGAACAGATATAATTTAAGTATATAAAGGAAAATTTCAAGATTAAAAAATGAGTTGATAAAATAAGAAAGTGTTTGAACAAAGAAAGAGAAAAAAAAAGATTAAAATTGAATGAATAAAGAATCGTTGGGGAAACAAAATCATGAATTCTATACTCTATATTCCCCTAGTGCTGGAGTTTTGCAGTTCTTATTGATTGGTAAACATGCTCTTGGCTGGATATTCTTGCTAATGTTCTGAAGGAGGGGCCTGTTGTGTTGATTCCCAAGTGTCTTCCCTAGGCAAAATTGCACTCCCCCTTGCCAGCAGGCCAGTCTAAGTAATCTGCTGGATTTTTCTATGTGGCTTTTTTCCCCCCTAAAGTCTTTCTGATCTGCTTTAGAGGATGAGAATGAAAATGGAGGCTTCTTAATCCCCAGCCCTAAGCCGAGACCTTGGGGCCCCACTCCTCAGTACTCCCTCAGGGAAAAGCAGTCAATCACTCCTGTCTCCCTGGTCTCCAGCCTCTCTCTGTGCTCACTCAGTCTGAGACTGAACATTTCTATCTCAGGCACAATATCCTGTTTGAGTATCCAAACTCTGCAGACTCCTGCAGCATGCACCAGAGCCACTCCTCCCAAGTGAGGCATGGTGGTATCACCATGGTTCTGCTGCTTTTGGGGCCCCTGTTCAGAGGCAGTCACTCAAACATGCTGTGGTTCATGGATTACAGCAACCTGGAGCTGAGAGTCCACTCCTGCACTTGCTGGTTACAGCTGGCTTTCCTGCCCTGATACTGGGAACTCTGCCACACTCAGGTACCACTGTTTTTTCTGTGACACCAGGGATCTTGAGATCACACTGTTCCCACTAAGATTCTGCCCTGCCTTGCAAGCTGAGAGCCTTTTAAGCAGGGATGCCCCTCCCAGAGCAAATTTCTAAAAGTTCTGATTTTGTACTTCACTGCTATATCTCTTTCTGGTAGCTGGCTTATGGAGGCTCCCTCCCCCCTTGGCTTATCTTCCCTTATATCCCTCTAGGATTTACTTCTCCATACCTCCTACCTTGCAGAAAGTGGTCTCTTTTCTATTCGTAGAGTTGCAGCTATTCTTCTCTTGGATTTTTTGTTGAGTTTGCAGTTGTTCAGAAGGATTTGATAGCTATCAGGCTGAATTATTGAAACCAGAGGAAATTAAGGTCTACTACTCCTTCACCATCTTGGACTCTCTCCTCTTTCTCCCTCTTTTCAGTGGACTGCATCATTCCTACGAAAGATGAAATTTCATCACAGAAATTCTCCTTTACCTGTAATAATTTAGAAATATGATATATATTAAGGTATAGCTAGAAAACAGAAGTACACTACACAAGTCTTTGTACTATGTTTTCTGAGGGCATGCAAATCCATTTTCTGTCGAAGATTAGGAGTCAAATAATATTAATGCTTGAAATCCCAATTTTTCTCCTTTAGTTAGGATCAATCCCCACTCATGGAGGGGAAGTATTTAAAAACATTGCTTGCTGAGTTTCAGGAATGAATTCTCACTAGAAATAACGCCAAACATACCAAATTTCCAGGCAAACTTAAAATAAAGCTTACTTGTCTTCTTTTGTACCTGTAATTAAATGTGAATGGTACTCTCAAATGTAACCACCACATATATAATGTTTCTGTAGAAATGAACTTTTTAGAATTTTAAGTTAGTATGTTAAGAACTGGTCTACTACTCCTGCAGGGAGAACATATATTCTCTTAACTGCTGCCACCAATAAGTGCCATACTGATTTAAAACAGATCCTAGAAAACATTAAGCTTATTTATTCAGTCAATCAACAAACATAGTGACTGATATGTTCTCTGAACTGGAGATATACTTGTGACCAAAATAGATACATTTCTTATTCTCTCTCTCTCTCAATTATATTCTGATCAGTTGTTTTTATTTTTTAATTTTTTCTAGTTTCAAGTTTTTATTTAATTCCAGTTAGTTAACATATAGTATAATGTCAGTTTCAAAAATAGAATTTAGTGATTCATCACTCAAATGTAACACTTAGTGCTCATCAACAAGTGCCCTCCTTAATACCCATCACCAATTCAACCCATCCTCTTGCACACCTCCCCTCCAGCAATACTCAGTTTGTTCTCTGTAGCTGAGAGTCTGTTTTATGGTTTACCTCTCTTTTTTTTTCACTCCTATACTCCTTTGTATAATTTCTTAAATTGTTATTTCACTTTCTCTGACTGACTTATTTCACTTAGCATAACATGCTGGACCTCCATTCATATTATTTTAAATGGCAAGATTTCATTCATTTTGATGATTGGAAATATTCTATGGTATATATACACACACACACACACACACACACACATCTGGTGTGTATATATATATGTACATATGTGTATATATGTACATATATATATATATATATGCCACAACTTCGTTATTTAATTTAACTTTATTTTATAAAAGATTTTAATTATTTATTTGATTGGGAGAGAGAGAGCACAAGTGGAGGAGTGGCAGGCAGAGGGAGAAGGAGAATCAGTCTCCCCACTGAGCAAGGAGCCTGATGTGGGGCTTGATCTTAGTACCCTGGGATCATGACCTGAGCTGAAGGCAGATGTTTAATGACTGAGCCACCCAAGTGCCCCCATACCACAACTTATTTATACATTCATCAGCCCATGGACATTTGAGCTCTTTGCATAATTTTGGTATTGTTAGTAATGGTGCTATGAACATCAGGAAGCATGTATCAATTTGAAACAGTATTTTTGCATCCTTTGGGTAAACACCTAGTAGTGCAATTGCATGGTCATAGGGTACCTCTATTTTTTTTATTTTTTAAAATTTATTTTCAGTGTTCAAGAATTCATTGTTTATGCACCACACCCAAGGCTCTGTGCAATATGTGCCCTCTATAATACCCACCACCAGAATCACCCAACCTCCAACTCCCACCCCTCCAAATCCTCAAATAGTTTTTCAGAGTCCTCAGTCTCTCATGGTTCGTCTCCACCTCCAATTTCCCCCAACTCCCTTCTCCTCTCCATCTCCCCATGTCCTCTGAGTTATTTCTTATGCTTCACAAATAATTGAAACCATATGATTTCAATTTCTCAATGACTTATTTCACTCAGCATAATCTCTTCCAGTCCTGTTCATGTTGATACAAAATTTGGATATCCATTATTCTGATGAAGGCATAACTCCATAGTATATATGGACCACATCTTCCTTATCCATTCATCCGTTGAAGGGCATCTTGGTTGGCGACCGTGGCCATTGCTGCTATGAACATTGGGGTACAGGTGGCCCTTCTTTTCACTACATCTGTATCTTTGGGGTAAATACTCAGTAGTGCAATTTCAGGGTCACAGAGAAGCTCTGTTTTTAATTTCTTAAGGAATCTCCACACTGTTTTCCAAAGTGGCTGCACCAAATTGCGTTCGGACCAACAGTGTAAGAGGGTTCGCCTTTCTCCACATCCTCTCCAACACATGTTGTTTACTGTCTTGTTAATTTTGGCAATTCTAACTGGTGTAAGATGGTATCTCAATGGGGTTTTGATTTGAATCTCCCTGATGACTAATGAAGATGAACATTTTTTCATGTGTCGGTTAGCCATTAGTATGTCTTAATTGGAGAAGTGTCTTTTCATGTCTTCTGCCCAATTTTTGACATGATTATCTGCTTTTTCTGTGTTGAGTTTGAGGAGTTCCTTATAGATCTTGTATATCAGCCCTTTATCTGTATTGCAAACATCTTCTCCCATTCCTTGGGTTTCCTCTTTTTTTTTTTTTTTTTTAGTTTGTTTGTTTGTGTGTGTGTGTTGTTGTTTTTTTGTAGATTTTGTTTATTTATTTGACAGACAGAGATCACAAGTAGGCAGAGAGGCAGGCAGAGAGTGACAGGAGGAAGCAGGCTCCCTGCTAAGCAGAGAGCCCTATGTGGGGCTCGATCTCAGAACCCTGGGATCATGAGCCAAGCCGAAGACAGAGGCTTTAAGCCATTGAACCATCCCGGCTCCCCTTCTCTTTGTTTTGTTGACTCTTTCCTTTGCTGTGCAGAAGCTTTTGATCTTTTTTTTTTTTTAAGATTCTTTTTTTTTTTTATTTCTTTTCAGCGTTACAGAGTTCATAGTTTTACACCACACCCAGTGCTCCATGCAATGCGTGCCCTCCACAATACCCACCACCTGGCTCCCCCAACCTCCCACCCCTGCCCCTTCAAAACCCTCAGGTTGTTTTTCAGAGTCCATAGTCTCTCATGGTTCATCTCCCCCCCAATTTCCCTCAACTCCCTTCTCCTCTCCATCTCCCCATGTCCTCCGTGTTATTTGTTATGCTCTGCAAATAAGTGAAACCATATGATAATTGACTCTCTCTGCTTGACTTATTTCACTCAGCATAATCTC
>PISX010022191.1:0-32186 GCA_004024625.1 Mellivora capensis
AGCTGGGCAGCTGTCTGGAAAGCAGCATCTCCTACCTGGAACAGGAGAGGGAGGGTCCAGGAGGAATGTCTCAGAAAAAAAAAAAGGGAGGGGGGAAATCCTATAGAAGGTTTGCTGTATTCAAAGGTATGAAAGGAGATTTGGGGCTCTGTTGAAGATTTTTGGAGTGAGTCATCGATAGTTTCGTTAAAAAACAAAGCAAACTGACAATTACTAACGCCAGGAAAGACAAAAAGCAAACTGAAAAAAATGTTCTGGTATATCAGGTGGCTCAGCTGTGCTGAAAACATTAAAGCAGTCACTGATTTAGCTAACAGCAGTGATGTAACTATATTGAGAAAATGGAGAGGAGGCAATGGTATATATATATGGGAGAGATGGCATCGTCTTCCACAATAAATCTAAAACTGAAAAAAAAAGCATTCCATGTATGCTGCCTGCAAATATGGAGGTAAATATCAGAAGACAGTGTCTTTGAAGAATGAGAATTAGGAGGGAGACAAATGGGTCAGTGACAGCTGTTTTCTATTTATGCTTCGTAGTCATCTTTGAATTTTTAAGCCTATATATATATATATATGTATATATACATATATATATACTACTCTGATAAAAAATAAAAATACATTTTCAAGGGCCTCTAAGGCATAGGAGACTAGTTTGTTTTGCTTCTATTGCTAAGCAAAGGCAGGGATAAACAATTGTCTCAGGTCTCAATTTACCAAAGCAGAAATGGAGCAGCTGGGTGTGTGACCCTCTGAGATCCAAGCCTATGTTGCTGGGACAAAGGCTGTCTTAATTGGTCAAAAATGCAGTCCTACTGTAGCACTCACCTGTCTCAGTGTCTCCAGGGGCTTCCAACCACCAACTTGAGAAAATCCCAATTCTGTAACATTGACCTTTACGGCCACCGTGATATAGCCCTTGCCCACCTTTCCACTTCCTAACATTCTTCCCTTCACACTTGCATCTTCAGCCACCCTAAATAGATCATAGTACTACAGTACACACACACACACACACACACACACACACATCCATACCAGACTGTCCTTCTACCAACCTGTAACCTGGGTACCTGGGTAACCCCTAACTCCTGCTCACAGGTAAGTGACATTCTTGTCCAGAACTTTCCTTCTCCTGAGAGCCCTCAGTGACCCCATCTGTGGCTTCCGGCATGTGTTGTGCTTATCTCTCACATTACCAGTAATCCCTCTCTCCCATCCCTCATGAGCCCCTCGGGGCAGGAACTGTGCCCTGTAGTGTTACTCAAAGGAATGCTTCCTCCAGGAACTTTCTGATGGGGTGACAGCAAGTCCTTCAATGGGTCTTCCTTTTGCTCTTCCATCCAGTCCCATTTGCCCACAAAAGTCCTGTCCTCACCAAGAGCCTGCTCAGCCTCTGCTTCTCTGTCCCCTGAAGGAAAGAGAAATCCAGGTTCAACTGAAGGAGGGAGAATCAAAGACAGCTCAAAAAGGATAGAAGGAAAGGCCTGGATGATATTGGGCTTTGTGATATTGGGCAGTGCCATGATTTCCAAGGCCAAAACCAACCTAGAGCTTAGAGGGAAGGTTTTGAAGGCCTTCCCGTGTGTCCCCCAGCTGGGTAGTCTCTCATTACACAGTCCCTTCAAGATTCCTGAGCCCTTCCAGGAAGCGGCAAGCTTTACATTCCACCATTAAGATTTCCTAACCAAGGAGCTCAGAGCTTGCTGCCTAGGGAAGAAGGCCAGTGATGAACTCTGACCAACACTTTCCTGACCCTAGCTGGACCCAGACCTGCTGTACCTGGGAAAAGTCTTGTTCTCATCTCTGTCTGGCCAAGGGGGCCCAAACAGGGACATGTGTGGAGTACCACACTCCTCACAGTGAGAACACCCATCCTGGCCCGGCATCCCGGCATCCCAACAGGGATGGAAACTTCCAAAGGGAAGGCCAGCCAAGAGAAGAAGGAAACCTCTCAAGCAACAGTTAGCAGGCACCAGGAGGAAGTGACCTAGAAGCATGACAGGCTTCTGCATGACATGTATGACAGTATGATGATGGTCATAAACTCACAAACACAATAGTGATGCCAAGCATCGTTTGAACTCGGGCTTTGTGCCAGGCATAGTGCTAATGCCTCCACACACATCAGCTCATTAATCCTGTCAATACCCTGCAAGGTAGATGCCATCATTACCGGCACCTAGCAGATGTGGTCCCCACAGCTCAGAGAGAACTCACCTGTCCAGGTCCTGCTGAATGGTAAGTAAGGTCAGGAGGGGTCCCACTCCGCATCTATGGCCTCAAAGGGTTTAAACTTTTAACATGGATGTTATGCTTCTATGGACCAGGTTGGCGAAGGAAGGAGAGGTAGAAAAGAAAAGAAAGGTGATGGATTTTTTTTTTTTTTTTTTTTATGGCTCAGGGGAGGCTTAGCACATTTTGAAGAATGAAATCGAATGTGTCCTGCCCACACCTCCTCCGCCCCAATTGCTCCCCAACCCAAACTAGCAGCCCAGGTACTTCAGGGGTTCTGGGGTCACTGTTTCTTCCTCAGTTCCAAAGTTGAATGAACTGTAAACAAGCAAATGTTTTAAATAATGCTCCCCTAGGTGCAACCTTAATCTGCATCTTGTCTAGACTTTCTAATGCCCCTGCAGGAGCACCGGCTCTTATCAGTGTCTACATTTTTGACAAGCAATAAGCTCCCACTTACCCGGGCTGATGGCTCCGGGTGCCTTCCGCAGCTAGTTAGTAATTTCAGATGCTGTGGGAGGGAGTTCTTTGTGGAAGAATCACACTTTCAATCCAAAATTAAAGCTCAATTTGGTCTAATTGTCCTTGATTTTATCAGTCGCATAAAATGGCTGATCCCATATGCAAAAATAAATATATAGTTGCGCAGCTTCGAAATCCCTTCTTTTGGGGGCCAGATCCCATCAAGTTCTATGCTGTCTCTCATGCTATTTCCATCCACCAAACAGTGCTGATCTTTCTCTGTCCTCTTCTATTTTCTCTCCTTTCTCTGCGCTTCCCCCAGCCCTTACCAAAAAAAGAAAAGCATAGTGTCTCTCTGTGTGTGTCTATCTCCTCTGTCTGTCTTGTTTAATTTTAGAATGGAAGTTCCTTAAGAGCAAGAATAGTTCCTTCATGAGATGATGACACTCAGAAATCTGGAAATGCCTATTTAAATGGTAAATTGGTACATTGGAATAAGGAAAATAATAAAAGTAGCCATTTATTTATTCCTCTAGCAACAATTTCTTGGCGAATAGAGACCATATTTTGGGCCTGAGACGTAGAGGAAGAGAGACTGCCCCAGGCCTCTGGTGGGAGAATGCCTTCCAAGAACATCCAAAGATTTACCCTCAAGCGGGGAAGGTACAGGAAGGTGCCCAGCCCTCATGGGCAGCAAGGCTGAGTTCCAGCTTGCCTCTGCCTTTGGTTAGTTGTGTGATTTTGGACAAAGTCCTTTCACTCTCCAGTCCTTCCCCCTCTTTACTCAGGAAAGTGAAGGGCCATGGGGTGCTCTTTGGTGCATTCCAGTGGTGACGCAAATACCTCTGGGAAGGAGGAGGGAGATCAACAGTGATCCAAAAGAACTGATAGACATGATGGAGGTCCAGCAGCAGTGGTGACAGAGGGATGGAAGGGAGCTGAGGCATTTGAGAGAAATTTGGGAGGTAGAGTCAATCAGTGGCCTGGTGCTCAATGCCTCTAGGATGAAAAGAGAAGGGTCTGGAGAGACACTCTCATTTCCGCTTTGGGGACCCAAGAGGGTGTGGAGGACATAGATCAAAGTGGCTATGGGTGGAGAAGGTATAAGATTTGGAATGTACCATCTGTGCTGATTTTAAAAATATGTCCAGAAATTCTTTAACACAGTTCCTATCATGAATATGGACTTGCTTTAGTGACTAGCTTCCAATAAATACAATACAGTGAAAGTCATGCCATGTGACTTTTAAGACCAGGTCCTAAGACAATTCAACTTCTACCATGTCTCTTACCTTCAGAATCCAGCTCCCGTGCTATGTGGAAGCCACGGCCAAGTGGGAAGGCCTTCGGTAGGTATCCCAGCCAGGGCGCTAACTGATAGCTGGACCATGCAAGTGAGAAAGCCTTTGGAGGTGGCTCCAACCCAGGCAACCATTGACCATAGCCTCATGAGAGACCTGGAGTGAGAACCACCTAGCTGGGTTGAGTCAAGAGCCAGAACTGTGAGAAGTAACACAGACTTCTGTTACTATTGTGTTGTGTCACTATGTGATAAGCAGAACCTGCTCCAAATGGAGAAGGGTGATAGATCATTCTGGGTGCTGGCAGAACATAAGGGGTCCAGGAAGAAGTTAAAAGGACAGAGTTTAAAGAAAAGGTTATTTACATAGGTGCGGGCAAGGCTGAGAGAACCATTAAGGGATGATGAAGTACCCAGACAAAAGCAACAGAAGGAGTCATTCTGCCCTCTGAGCCAGAAAGGACAAAGGGGAGGGACAGTGTGACCAGAGCCTGGTGGCCATGACAAATGTGAGGGACTGAGAAGATTAGGACCTACTAGAATATCAGCAAGACTGCAGAGGAGGCGAGGAAAGAAAGGGTTACAAATGCCCCTCACTCTTTCTCTTCTGGCCCTCCCACCTCCTGATGACATTTCCATGAGCTGACTCAGCGGCAGGCCCGAGGACGAGGGCAGCAGTAATGTGGTGTGTGGAGCCCAGGCCCCCAGACCACGTGATGATATGGAGAATACACGTGGGCAACAGCAAATGCAAAGTGATCAGCAAAAATGAATGAATGAAGAGACAAGGTCTGGGCAGAAAGGCAGGAAACGCAACATTTAAGGACAAAGTGATGCAGAGATGCCTACGAGTGAGAAGATCAAGATGAGATCTCAGGGCAAGAAGCGAAGCAGGTGGGAAAGTTCTGTGGCTCCTAAAGCCACCAAGGGAAGAATCTGCAAGGGAATTAAGGGCCACATTCACTTGGTAGGTTCCTACATTTGCAGACAGCTGGCCCCTCCTGTTCTCTAAGAAGGGAAGCCATCTGTCCTTTGCCTTGCAGGCTTCTGGACACTTGGTGCTGAGAGGGCAGGGAAGAGCAGTGCTTCTTTTGTCGCCTGTGCTGGGTGCAAGGGGACTCAGGTCTTCGAGGGCTGCTGAGCGTGTGGCTGAGTGGGGGGCATGTGCACGGAGCCAAGGGGGCCCCCAACAGTGCAAGTGGAACCAGCCTGGTAGTTGTTTTTCCTGACCAGTTGGGTGGACTGGCAAGCAGAGGCAGTCTCTGATCCCAGCCTGTATCAACTGGAAGAATTCTCAGAGCATGTGTCTTGCTTGCAAAGATTGTCCTAGAGGACGAGACAAGCTGGCTCCCCTTTGCAGGAACACTGCGCTCTGGTTTGTTTCCGCCTGCCCTGAGGCCTTATGTTCCTGGTGCAGGGTATGCTGGGGATGGGGTCACTGGATGGTCCTGAGGTATGGACAGCGGGGACAGCAGGGAAGCTGACTGCTTCAAATTTCTATATGAGATTCATGTCCGGGGACTTGGGAAGTCTTTGACTCACATTTAGTGCTTAAGTCTTCTCAGAAAGAGCTGTAGAAGGAAATTGAGGCATGAAGATTCAGACTGGAATGGTTAGGACTGTGTCTGCCATTTCCATATGCCATGGCATTTCTCAGACTTAGGATCCAAACCCTGTGTTGAGCAGGGCTGACCTGGAGAAGGTTCTGTGATGACAGCAATGTTGTTCTGCGTGGTCTCATGTAATAGCCACTAATGGCAGGTAGCTACCAGAAAGTGGCTAATGTGACTGCAGTACTGAATTTTAAGTTTTCTGTCGTTTTAGTAACTGCAAATGTAAATGTACAGAGCCACATGTGGCTAGTAGTTCCTGTAGCAGGGACAGGGCAGGCAGAGGGTGAGGCTGGGCAGATTTTTCTTTTTTCAGTTCTGGGTCCTCCATGGAGACCCAGAAGGGGTAAGGAGCAGGATCTTTGCTCTGGGGATCAGAGGAAGAAAATGACTACCTGCTCTTTAAAGGGAAGTGCCAGGGCTGCAGTTAGGCGGGATCTGGCCCATGTGTTGCCCACAGGGAAGAAGCTGGATCTCAGCAGGTCTGAGGTCATGCTGGGGTGTGGAGGGATAGGAGCAGATGAGGAGGGAAGATTTTCCCACTGCCCACAAGCCAGCAGACTTGCCAAAGCTGAAGAGGGAAGAGTTTAGGACCAGAGAATTAAGACAGAGAATAAAGCTGGAGAACTGTTGAAAAGAGGAAGAAGGAAAAGGAGGCAGATGTGGAGTCCCTTCCGAGCAGGCCTCTCCATGCCCATGTCACCTGCCAGCACAGAGACAGCAAGCGTGTTCCTCAAGATGTGGGCCAGCAAAGGAACATTCGCTGGGAAGCATCTGGGGGAGGAGCCAGACTGGCTCCTGTGGAGCTTCTTGGTGAACTAGGAAGGGCAGAGTAGACTCTGCCTTCTGTGTGCTGCTTCCGTCTGGGGTCCTGCTGGCTAACACGCCAGTACCACTGACCTCAGGTCCCAGACCCCAGTCCAGCTCCCACCCACTGGGAACCTGGGGCTCTGTAAGTCAGTAGGTGCCTGGGGCTGAGAGGCGAGCAGAGATGCCAGCCAGGAGTTGTGAAGGAGCTCTGCAGGGCACACTGTTCTAACACCAAGGTTCCTGTTTCTGCTAGGATAGAAAGACATGTTGTATGGCCAGTAAACACAGAATTTTTTTTTCCCATTCTGCTAAATTACTTTTTTTCCCCTTTTCTCCTCTTCTTCTCCTTCTTCCCCTTCTTCTCCTTCTTCTTTCTTTCTCCTCCTCTTCTTCTCCTTCCTCCTCCTCTTCTTCTTCTTTTCTTCTTTTCTGCTAAATCACTTTTAAAATAATAATAGGGCAGTGGTAGCTGGCTGACACTGACCTGGAAACTGAATAGCTCTATGTCTTGTTTCTCAGCCTAGGGCTTTTTTCTATTACTATCTTTCTTTCTGGAAGACACAGTGTTTTTGTATCAGCCAAGGCAAAGACCCAGTCAGTCAGGCCAGAGCCAGGGCCAAGGAGGAACTGGGTTTTCCTACAGGACACAGAAGACAGGAAGGCTGGTAGGCTTTCCATTTTACTCACTGAACAGGGGCTTGGAGAGGCCATGGATCCTGTCATTCTCACTTTTTATCTCATCATCTATCCACCCATCCACCCACCCAACCATCTATCCATCCACCCACCCATCCATTTTGAGTAAAAATCCTCCAATATTCTGAGTTCATGGTTTCATCTTTAGGGGAATGACGACCAAGCTCTACACAAGAAGTTGATTTTGCGGCTCATATACTCCAACTACACATCTTTCACTGATGAGTGTCTCCTTTAAGCTTAATGCCTAAACCAACGGACTTCCCCGGGGAGAACATTCTGAGGCCACGAAGATTGAAGAAGGCAAGGGGAGAGCCATCAAGAATGTATGCGAGGAGCGGGAACATCTCCTAGAGGGACTAAAACGAGAAGCATAGCCACATTTCCACCCCTAGATTTTGGGTTTCACTGGGCTTTGGTTCAAGAAACAGCCATTTTCCACCCTTCTGCTCTGAGCGAGCGAGCTTTGCTAGCGGTGGCCAGAGCAGGAAGCCCTTTCGGGGAGCGGTAGATGGGGGGTGGAAGAGCACGTGCTGGAGGGACGCCCCGCCCCCAGGGTGTGCGCATGCGCTGAGCCCGCTGAGCGCTGAGCGCGTGAAGTGGGCGGTGTTCTCTGCCTGGTGCTCCCCCAAACCGCTCCACGGCACCGAGAGCTGAGACTGGCGCTCTGGTTCTCGAAGAAGCTCGCCGCTTCACTCCTCTTCTGTTCCCGGAGCCGCCAGGCGATGTGTTGTCTTAAATAACAAAACTGTACACATGGCAATTCAGTTTCAAAGGAAATGCCTCGCCTAAGCAATAATCTCGCCGTGCCAATTGTGGGATGATCATTTTCCACACCAAAAACACACTTGAAAATGTTGGCTTTTAAGACACGTAAACAGTGGAACCGCGAACTCACTTGTTGAAGCAGAGAGAAGAGAAACCGCATCTCCTCAGAATGGCAAGTGAGGACGCGCAGCTGCTGCTACCCCGCGTCTTCCCAGCAGCCTGCCGCGCGCTCAGCAAGGCCGCTGGCGCCTTTCAGGAGGGGGTCCCGGCCCCGCCTTGGCGGCACGCGCCCGAGGCTCCCCGAGGCCCAGCCGCATTCCGAAGCTCGCCCAGGGTTGGCTGTGCGTGGTGATCAGACCCGGGGGCGACAGGCTGCCGTGGTCGACGCCCCTCGGGCTTCCTTGCAGATGGGCGCTGACCCAGGGGCTTGCTTCCTCCGAGAGCGGGCTCTGCTCTTGCTTATCGCCTTTGGCTCAGCTTACTGCCCGGGCGGAGCGCCCGTCTCGCCAAACGCTGGTCTGGGCGCTGAGGCTGGCTGCCAGTGAGCGTTAATTCTCCTCTCACGCGATGGAAGAACAAACCAACCAACCCAAACCCACACCCAGTGATCCTCTTCTGTTGGTAGGGAAGCAGGAGGGGATGCAGTCCTATGCTCAGATGCAAACCCCAGACAACAGAGATGCCGTCTGTCTGTGGATCAGGGAGTCGGCCGGCTCTTGCTCCCTTTGTACCTCAGAGTCTAGGGGTCAAGCTCACCTCAGTGAGCATCAGTTTGCAAGGTTAAATTTACCCTGATGCCTGAGCACAGAACTTTCCATTACACCTGGACGGGGGCTTCTGATTCCAGACAAAACTGGGGAAAATGTATACCACTTATTCGTCATGCTAGTTGCAACTACAAACCCTGGAGAAAATGCATACGGACTCGGCAATGTGGAGGAAAGAAGAGAGAGGGCTAGAGAGCTGGTGATTCGGGAGTGACCCAGAGGTGAGCTCTGTGTGTGGGGGTGTGTGTGCGTGTGCGCGTGCGCGCGCGCCTCCTGCATATCCTAGCCTGGGCACTAGAGAACCCTGAAATTTGGAAATGCCAATTGACACACCAAAAAACCCATGGAAAAGCATGTCCTCTCTAGTCAAAGAATCTGGAAAAGGATGGGCCCGTGTGATGGACTGTTTTAACTCTACTTGAATATATATTCTGGATATTAGTCCCTCTTCAGATACGTAATTTGGAAATACTTTATCTCATTTTGTAGTGTGCCTTTTTACTCTTCTGATAGTATCTTTTGATGTTGAAAAGTCTTTCATTTTTTATAAAGGCCAATCTATTTTCTTTTTTGTTGCCCGTGTCTTCGGTGTCATAGCCAAGAAATCACCGCCAAGTCCAATGTTATGAAGCTTTTGTCTGATGTTTTCTTCTAAGAATTTTATTACTTTAGGTCTCACATTCAAATCCTTGATGTATTTTAAGTTAATTTTTTGAGTGTGGTGTTAGGCAAGGGTTCAATTTCATATCTGTGCATGTAGATATCCAGTTTTCCTACATCATTTATTAAAAAAGACTGTCCTTTACCCATTGAATGATCATGGCACTCTTGCCAAAAAATAACTTGACATACATGAAAAGATTTATTTCTGGGCTTTCTATTCTGTTTCATTAATCTATATTTCTATATTTATTCCAATACCACATTGTTTTGATTACTGTATCTTTGTTTTGGTTATATGGGTTCCCTATAATTTCATATGAATTTTAGAATGGGTTTTTCTCTTTCTGTAAAAAAGTCATTGGGATTTTGATAGGGTTTGCTTTGAATCTGTACATTACTTTGGATAGTATATTTTTTTTGTCTCTCACTGTCTCTTTATTTTATTTTTTAAATTTTATTTTATTTTTTTCAGTGTTCCGAGATTCATTATTTATGCACCACACCCAGTGCTCCATGCAATACATGCCCTCCTTAATACTCACCACCAGGCTCACCCAACCCTCCATCCTCCTCCTCTCCAAACCCCTCAGTTTGTTTCTCAGAGTCCACAATCTCTTGTGGTTAGTCTCCCTCTCTGATTTCCCCCAACTCACTTCTCCTCTCCATGTCCCAATGTCCTCCGTGTTATTCCTTATGCTCCACAAGTAAGTGAAACCATATGATAATTGACTCTCTCTGCTTGACTTATTTCACTCAGTATAATTTTCAGTTCCATTTGTGTTGATACAAAAGTTGGGTATCCTTTCTTTTTTTTTTTTAAGATTTTATTTATTTATTTGACAGACAGAGATCACAAGGAGGCAGAGAGGCAGGCAGAGAGAGAGGGGAGGCAGGCTCCCCACTGAGCAGAGAGCCTGATGTGGGGCTCGATCCCAGGACCCTGAGATCATGACCTGAGCTGAAGGCAGAGGCTTTAACCCACTGAGCCACCCAGGCACCCCTGGTTATCCTTTCTGATGAGGCATAATATTCCATTGTTTCTTAAATGCTATATATGAGTGAAATCTTTTGGTATTTGTGTATCTCTGACTTATTTTGCTTGGCATTATATATACTCTCTAGCTCCATCCATGTCATTGCAAATGGCAGGAGTTCTTTCCTTTTTTATGGCTGAATAATGTTCCATTACACACACACACACACACACACACACACACACAATCTTCTTTATCCATTCATCTATTGATGGGTATTTGGGCTGCTTTCATAATTACACTAGTGTAGATAATGCTGCTATAAACATTGGGGTGCAAGCATACCCTTGAATGAATGTTTTTGTATTTTGGGGGTATAACCTAGTAGTATGATTACTGGATTGTAGGCTAGTTCAATTTTTAATTTGTTGAGAAACATCCATACTGTTTCCAAAGTGACTGCACCAGTTTACATTCCCACCAACAGTGCACAAGGGTTCCTTTTTCTCCACATCTTCACCAACACTTGTTTCTTGCATATTTGATTTTAGCCATTTGACAGGTGTGAGGTGATATCTCAGTGTAGTTCATTGTGTAAGTCTTTTGCCTCCTTTGTTAATTCCTATGTATTTCATTCTTTTTGGTGTTTGATTTGATGTTATTGTAAATAATATTTCGTAATTTTCTTTTCAGATTGTTCATTGTTTGTGTATAGAAATGGATATGATTTTTGTATGTTGACTTTGTATCCTGCTACTTTGCTAAATTTATTTATTAGTTCTAATAGTGTATGTATGTGTGTTTATAATCTTCAGGGTTTTCTGCATAAAAGATTATATTATCTGCAAACAGAGATGGTTTCACTTCTTCCTTTTCATTTTGGATGCCTTGTATTTATTTATTTTTATTGCCTAATTGGTTTAGCTAGAACTTCCAGTATTATGTTGAATAAAAATGGTGAAAACAGGCATCCTTGTCCTGTTTCTGATCTTAGAGGAAAAGCTTTCAGTCTTTCACCATTGAATATAATGTTTTCTGTGGGTTTTTCATGTATGGTTTTTATTATATGGAGGTAGTTTCCTTCTACTCACAGTTTGTTCAGTGTTTTTATCATGAAAGGGTGTGGATTTTTGTCAAAAGCTTTTTCTGCATCCACTGAGATAATCATGTAGTATTCTCTTTCTTTCTGTTGATGTGGCATATTATATCAATTGATTTTCATATGTTGAACCATCCTTGCATTCCAGGAATAAATTCTCTACTTGGTCATGATATATAATACTTTTGATACGTGACTGAATTCTGTGTGCTAGTATTTTGTTGAGGACATTTACATCAATGTTTGTAAGGAATAATTGTAGTTTTTTTGTAGTGTTTTTGTCTGGCTTTGATATCATCAGGGTAATGCTGGCTTCATAAAATGAGACTGAAATAATTCTCTCCTCTTAAATTTTTTTGGAAAAGATTGAGAAGGATTAGTATTCTTTAAATGGTAGAATTTACCAGTGAATCCATTGAATTGGGGCTTTTCTTTTTTGGGGAGATATTTGATTACTTATTTGATATCTTAGTAGTTATATGTTTATTCAGATTTTTTATTTCTTTGTGGTTTAGTCTTGGTAGGTTTTATGTTTCTAGGAATCTGTTCATTTCATCTAGGTTATTTAATTTATTGGGGTACAGTTGTTCTACTCTCTTATAATCCTTTTTATATCTGTAGAATTGGTAATAGTGTCCCCATTTTCATTTCTGATTTTAGTAATTTGAGTCTTCTCTCTTTTTCCTTAGTTCATGTACCTAAAGGTAGTATCACCTTTAGATGATAGTTTCACCAGGTGAAACTATCAATTTTGTTGGTATTTTCAAAGAACCAACTTTTAGTTTCATTGATTTTTTTTCTTATTGCTTTTCTATTCTTTATTTCATTTATCTCTGCTCTAATTTTTATTGGACTCTTGATTTTGGCTCAGGTCATGATCTCATAATGAGATCAAGCCTTGTGATGGGCTCTGCTCTGGGCATAGTGCCTGCTTAAGATTCCCTCTCTTTGTTCCTCTGCTCTCCCACACCCAGCTCACAGCATGTGCATTCTCTCTAAAAAAAATTACAAAATTATAGTAATGGATCATTGATTGCCAGGGGTTAGAGATAGTAAAGGAACTATAAAAGAGTAGAAAAGGGTTTTCACTGTGGGAACAGAACACTTTGATACCCTGATTAGGATGGTGTTTACATTAACATATCTATGTGCTAAATTGGTGAAATCTGAATACGGTCTGTAGTTTAATTAATAGTACTGTGCCATTGTCAGTTTCCTGGCTTTCATAATTTACTGTGATTATGTAAGATGTTATAATTCAGGGGAACCTTGGTAAAGGGTACATGGATCTAGTATTTTTGCAACTTCTTGTGAGTCTAACATTGTTTTAAAATAAAAAGCAAAAATCAAAACAAAATGAAAAAACTGAATAGGAACTGTTTATAAGTGTGGCTCTGCAAACAACTTGTGGCATTTCTGGTTCAGTGTGGCACTCAAGACTGGAGGGAGCCCCTCTCCTGCCTCTCTTTCCTTTGGGCCAGCAAGTCTACCTACTTTTATGAAGAACATCTTGCAGGCAATTCAGACAAACAGTCGTGTTCAAAATATCTGTGTGAGAGGAGCTGAGGGTCCCTTTTCCAGGTGCCATAGTCTTTAACCCTGCTTCCTCCATCTTTTCCTTTTACTGTTATCACTGAAGTTGATGTTGAAGAACGGGGTCGTTAATTCTGATCATTCAGCCCATGTTTACTAAGCAAAAAGTATATGCAAAAAGGAATATAATTTATTTGTTATTTTGGTGTCTATATGCATATAAACACAACAGACATCATGTGCTTAGGAGGGTCTGGCTCTGGCAAACCTCCAGGGTCAGAATCCAGGGAAGATCACTCACTTTGTGTGTCTCCTCACTGTTCTGGATGTGCTCCCCTTTGGGGTCCTGTAGGCACTGTCATATTGTGTTTTTGCTAATTTTTGTGTATATGTCCCTCCTCACTGGGGCAAAGATCCTGTCTTTCAGAAAATTTTCATCCAAGCTATTGTTAACATTTGCTATCAGGACTAGGTCCTGTGATGGTCACTATAGACTTCTGTCCCAGCTGGCATAGCCACAACATCCTTTGAGATGCTACTTAAAATCCCCTTGACTGTCTGGTCACCCATCTGCATGTCACCATCTCAACCTTAGAACCTTTTTTTTTTTAAAGATTTTATTTATTTATTTGACAGAGAGAGATCATAGTAGATGGAGAGGCAGGCAGAGAGAGAGAGAGAGGGAAACAGGCTCCCTGCTGAGCAGAGAGCCCGATGTGGGGCTTGATCCCAGGACCCTGAGATCATGACCTGAGCCGAAGGCAGCGGCCTAACCCACTGAGCCACCCAGGCGCCCTCAACCTTAGAACCTTATGGGAGTTCTTGTCAAATGAAATCTAGATTGCTGCCCTTTGTGTCAGAGGCTGATAGTGCCAGCCCAAATCTATTTCTCCTCTTCTTCCTTTATAGCATAATCCCCATTTATTTTGGGAGGTGGCAAGATGCTCAGCTAATAGACCACATTTCACAACTTCCTGGGTTTCTAGATGTGGACATGTGACAAGTTCTGGTGAGATATAAAAAAGGTTATTGGGTGGGACTTCTGGGAAAACTTTTTTTTTTTTTGTTTTATTTTTTATTTTGCTTTTGAGTCTTTTTTTTTTTAGTATTTAATTTTTATTTTTTTATAAACAAATTTTTATCCCCAGGGGTACATGTCTGTGAATCACCAGGTTTACACACTTCACAGCACTAACCATAGCACATACCCTCCTGGGAAAACTTTTAAAAAGACAGTTGTGAAGTGCCTTTTTTGGTGATGGGGTACTCCTCCTTCTTTCTTCTGCCTTCTGCCTAGAATCCAGATGTGATGGTTGGTGTTCCATCACTAGTCTTTGCTCATGAGGTGGTCTTCAGGATGAAAGCCAGAAGCTAAAGATACAGAGTCAAAGAATTGAAGGGGCCTTGGTTCTTGATGTCTGTTGCCATGCCAGGCTGGGACTGCCACCTGTAAATTTTCAGGTGAGAGAAAAATAAACTTCTGTCTTCTCTTTGCTTTTGCTATTAAGTCAAACAGAATTCCTAAGAGATAGTCTCTTGTAGAGGTGCTGCTCTAGCCTGTCTACCTTGGAACTTATTACAAAGCCAGATGAGGTCACTGTGGCAGGTTGCGTATTCTTCATGAACATTGACTGATATCAAGGGAACATGTGCTGATGTGTTTGAAGAGGAGAATCAGTAACTGAGAGGAGTGTGGAGGTGGGGAGGAGGACGCTTGGCTTGGAAAGGATGGGGGGGCGTGAGAAGTGATGGGGTGTGCATGAATTTTAAGCTATACTTTTTGTGTCTGCTGTTAGGGGGTCACCGCCTTCTCCACTCCTCAGCTTTCTGAGTCACTCCCTCTGCCAACAGGCCCTGGGAATTGAGATCCTGCTCCACCCTCCAGACCTACAGGGAAGTTGTTGCTGGTCCCAGTGAAATGAAACATGGGGAAAGGGCATTTGGGGGAGGCCTCCTGAAAGGAGGACTCTTCAGTGACTCACTGCTCAACTTCCTGAGGTAGGAATGAGTTAAGCAACAGTCAGCTTTTTGCCTGATGTTAGTCCAGGCCTCTGATTTAAAAAGCACATGGGATGTTCAGGAAGGGAGAGTCAGGTCCATTTAGGACTGGGCATTTACATACGGAAGCTCAAGGCTGTGCACAGCTCACAGGCAGAGGAGGACTTAATGGAAGCCGATGGAGATGCTCTTTGTGGAAGGAAACAATGAGAAAGAAGCAGCTCTTGTTTTCCCTGGTGTCACCATGGTTCTGACTGATGACATTTCCACAGAACAAGTCCTATTCCCTGCCAGGCTCATTTGTGCTCTTGTGCGTGGGCTCCTGCCCTCTGCTGTAATGGGGTAGCCACAGTGGATGTGCTCATGGTCATGATGAGTTTTATGGCCTCTAAATAGAGTGAAGCTTGTTTTGTTTCTATGAAAGAAGAAATGACAACTTATCTTTCCCTTCTCCCTCTTCTCTTCAGCAGTTTGGCTTGGTTTTATAGCTCTGTCTTGTTGGGACCCACACCCCCAAGGCCCAGGTCTTGCTGGTACTAATACAATTGGAAGGCACAACCACACTCCTCTCAGCTCGAGATAGGAATTTAAATTAAACCTCATTTAGCTGGGCGCTCCCTTTTGATTTATCGGCAGATGCCTCTTGCTGTTTGAGCCTTGTTAAATTGCTAGCAAACACTTCACTGACCAGCTGTTCCTATTAAGCCAAAAGAGCGCTGCAGAGCAGGGTCAATCCCCTTGCACTTTGGATGGTTCTTATATGTTATCCCTGTGGAGTAGCCACAGGGAGGGTATTATCCCCTGTACCCTGGGAGCCGGCTGGTTAATGGCAGTAAGAGATTCTTCTGCCTATGGGTGGGAATGGGAGGGGGCAAGCTGCACTGGCCAGGGACCCATTGCTCTGTTCTGCATGCTGGGGTCCTGCCAAGCCTCTGAATGAGGCAAAGTCATGATGCCCAGCCCCTGGTGTAATAATGTTGGGTAGGTATCTCTCCTATGGATAACGAGCCTAGCACGCCTATAACCTTCTCCCTCACTTACCAGCCAGGGGTGTGGCTTTGCTGAGCCAGAACCGACCTAACTATGGCTAGACATAGGTGCAGCTCACTCTGTGTAACCCATGTGTTCCCTAGAGGAAGAAAGGCACACACTTCCATCAACTGTCTCACAAACACTTGGTGACACGGACTGAAAAGCCTAGGGCTGTTTGCCTGCATGTGCTGCATCTTTGTGTTGATAAGAAAGAGTCCCTGTCCTTGTGGTGGACACAGCCTTGTGCTAGGGCCAAGGCCTAGGCAAGCAGCCTCCATGAGCTGCTCTGCCTCCATGTATGGCCTCTGTGGAGCACCTTTGTATAGTGTAGGAGCTGCACAACTGCACTGGGAACCCCACTGATCACTCCTAACTCAGAGGGAGCCTAACTGGCTGCCTACATTTTTCTCTCCACTATATACTTTTTCCACTCCTCAATGTCCTCCTATCCCCTGCATTCATTCCCTTTCTATTCTCAAACTGAGTCCCACCAGAGGCTTCTCTGGGGACAGAGTACAGGTCAGAGTGGCCTTGAGAGTCTTGAGGGAGGCCATCTAAAGTTGAGCCTAGGGCCTGGCCCTGGCTCAAGGCTTGGTGGGGCTTGTGTGCTGGACCCAGGCAGCAGGGAAGTTCTCCTTCTAAGTGCTTGGTTGTATTGACTCATAGACCTGGATGGGACCCAGGAAGCCACAATCTCCATCACTGTTCTTACCTGAGATTCTTGTTCCAAGTGGCAGAGGCATCACTTTGGATTTAGACGTTTCAGCAAAATGTCTCAAAGGCAGGATTCTGAGAATATCCCCCTGAGTTCATCCTAGGACCCCTCTCCCTACAGCTGTGGTCCCCCTGAGCCAGGGCCAGGTCTGGTGGAACACTTTGGGGCTGGGGGTTAATACCTCCTGAAAGTCAAGCCATATCCCGGTCCAGGCCTGTCTCAGAGAGAAACTCCACAAAGGATCTTTAAGACCTAATATTGTCTGCTGTGATCTCCTCCCCTTCCTGTCCCCTCATGACACAAAGACAAGCACATAACAGACTCTGGGCCAGAGGGGCTTCCTGGATGTAACCTGTCCAGGAAAGTGTCATCTTCTCCAGTTTCCTGGATCAGACCCTCCAGGAAAGTGCTGGGCTGTGAAAACCCAGGGTTCCTGGTCTCATTCTCATGGGTCAACCTGAGCCTCCTGGCCACATGTCCTTTCCTGTAGTC
Source organism: Mellivora capensis (assembly GCA_004024625.1). Lineage (NCBI taxonomy): Eukaryota > Metazoa > Chordata > Mammalia > Carnivora > Mustelidae > Mellivora > Mellivora capensis. Next base: position 17,160 of record PISX010022191.1, read on the forward strand.
TTGTCACATCCACACTGCTTTCCTGAGACACTGCAGAGTGGGCACATGCATTGGACAGGAATGAATGAGCTAAGCAGTTTCTCAGGTTGCTTACAGGGCCCTTTCTGATGCTGCTCAGTATTTTACTTACCATTTTGGTGCCCACAACAAGCAGCCCTGATGTCTTCTAAGAAAAATTATTTCCTCTGTATGCTTCACAGTGGGATCTACTCATTCTCCTAACACAAACCTTATTTTTTCATCTTTGTAAGGTTTTTACTCTTGTTTCTCTTTTGTTTTCTACTTGGTAATCAATAATCTTCCCAAAGATGGCCAGTAGTTTTTGTTCCCTTCCCTGCAGGGGTGCATGGGGCAGCTCTGTGTCCTCTGCACAGCCCACACCTATGCAGGATTTTGCCAGAGCTTCACTACTAGCTCTGAGCAATCCTCCTGTTAGCCCAGTTTGGGTGATTTTCTCTGAGTACAGTTCCGGGTATTTTCCTCTCCCAAAACTCATTTACCATTTTCTTGTCCACTTATGGCCTTGAAATACTTTGTGGCACTTTGATCCCTTTTGCTCAGCATTTCGTTACAGACTTTGACAATTCTTCTTCCCTTTCGGCATTGTTACAAGTAGTTGAGTGTGTTCTGATCTGAACATCAGACTTCATGTCTGCATCCTTTACGCTCAATTTTCTGTACTTTTCTTTGTTCTCCATTGGTTCTAAAAAATTATATTTGTCTCTCAGGCATAGGGGAGGGATAGAGTTTCAGGCTCTGGTCTTCCCCTTCATCTGCACACACTTCAGGTCCAGCTTTGATTACACTTTTGGGAGGCAGCATTAGATAGCAGAAATATTTCGGACCATGGAATCAGACCTAGACTGAATTGCAGCCCCTTTCTAGCTGTGTTACCTTGGGAGACTTATTTAACCTCTCTAAGCCTCAATTTCTCAGTATCAAATGGGATAATAGTCTTTGCTTCAGAGGATGCCCAAACAGAGAATTCAAAGGATGGACTCATTTAATGGCCAGATGATGGAGGGATCATTTATGACCCAGGTGACTTGGCCTCCTTTTGCCTTTTTAGTCTTTATAATAAAAACAAGAGAGGCTCCTAAAAACACATTTTTTAAGTTAAGCTGGGGGGAGCCTGGTTGGTTCAGTGAGTTAAGCATCTGTCTTCAGCATGAGTCATGATCCTAGGGTCCTGGGATTGAGCCTCATGTTGGGCTCCCTGCTCGGTGTGGGGGGGTGTCTGCTTCTCCCTCTCTCTCTGCCCATCCCCCTGCTGTGCATTCTCTCTCTCTCTCTATCAAACAAATAAATAAAATCTTAAAAAAAAAAATGCTGAGCTGGCTGTCCACTCACGTCCATAGCAGCATTATGTACAATAGCCAAAACGCAGAAGCAACCCAAGAGTCCACTGATGGATGAATGGATAAACAAAATGTGGTATATATACACAATGGAGTATTATTCAGCCTTAAAAAGGAGTAAAATTCTGACACATACTACAACATGGATGAATCTTGAAGACATTATGCTGTGTGAAATAAGCAGTCACAAAAAGACAAATACTGTATGATACCACTTATATGAGGTACCTAGAGTAGTCAAATTCTAGAGACAGAAAGTAGAATGGTGGTTGCAAGGGGCTGAGGGGGCATAAAATGGTGAATTATTGTTGAATGGGTTTCAGTTTTGCAAGATGAAAAAGTTCAGGAGATGGATGGTGTTAATGGTTGCACAACAACGAGAAGGTACTTAATGTCACTGAACTGTACACTTAAACATGGCTAAGTTTTATGTTCTGTCTTGTGTCTATTTTATCACAATTAAAAAAAGAAAAGGTGAGCAGTCCATGCTTTTCAGTTATGTTGTCCTCTAACTGTTTGCCAGTCGAGAGGAAGCTGTTTTACTTATATTTTTATTATTGTAATACATGCATATGAGTGAAAAAATTAAACAGTACTGTCATGAAAAATAACCATCCTCCCCTCTCTAGGGGACTTCTCCTCAGGTCTCACCAGTCACTGAGAATATTTTTAGCTGAGTAGTAACACTGCCTCCAAAGGCTGGTGGGAGAGTCAGAACAGACTACTTCTAGGGAGGCCCCAGGACCACGCCAGGCTCTCAGAGTCAGTGCCAGGCTCTTATCTCTGGGGAGAAGCTGGGCTGCAGAAGAAGAGACTAAAGCTGACAGGCAGGCGAGTTTGGGGAGAGGGACCCTGCTTGGCCTATCCAGGTCCTCCTGGGTTCTTCCCAGTTTTGCAAACCCAGAAATCAGTTTTGTCTAATCTAAAGAAACAGGAAAGTAGAGTTGTGCCCGGAGGAAGTAATTAAAAAAAAAATGGCACCAGTGACTGAGTTTGGAGGCAAAAAGTCCAACAAAATTGAGTGGATTACAATAACCAGTAGGACTCTCCATGCATTTAGTCTTCATGGTAACCCCGTAAGGCAGACACTACTATTTATCCCCATTTTTCATAGATGGGAGTTGAGGAAAAGAGATTGGTGAGCCCCACCATGGTCACATGAATCTGGGCCATTCTGCTTGCATACATACTTGGGCTCTGACACTGAGGAGGTGAGAAGGAGAGCAACAGCAGAGGTCCAAGGGACCTCACAAGCTTAGCCAGATGTATCCACCTACGTGTCCAGGTCCTGGAAAATGGGCATATGAGAGCCCCGGCAGGTGCTGGAGATGGGCCACGATGGAGGAAAAGAGGGAAGTAAATTCTTCTGGAAGTACCCAACAGTCTGAGAGCTGGGGCTGAGGAGGCTGCATAAAGGGATTGTGAAGGTACAGTCTTCATGGGTGGGGGAGAGTGTGCTGGGAGAACTGGAGAAGGTGTCTTGAGAAAAGACATCCAGGGAAAGTAGAGGAGGCTGAGGACCATTGGAGGGTGAGATGTGGAGACCAAGTCCTGAGTCTTCTATTCTGTACATTGAGTGGGACTGTGACCTGCTAGAGGGGTTGGAATGTTACAGGCAGGGTCAGGAATTTGAGATGACACTGAGTTGGGGCTACAGAGACTGTGGTGGAAGGTATCATCCATCTGTCCATCTACCCTCCTTCCCTCCTTCCTTCATTATTTCATCCATCCAACCATCCATCCATCCATCCACCCATATTAGTCTGTTAGGGCTGCAATAACAAAGTATCAAAGACTGGGTGGCTTAAACAACAGAAACTTATTTTCTCACAGTTGTGGAAGCTGGAATTCTTAGATCAGAGTGTCTGAAGGGCTGTTGTTGTTTATTTTTTAAATATTTTATTTATTTATTTTAGAAAGAGAGATAGTGTGTGAAGGGAGGGGAAGAGGAGGATGGAGAGAGAGAGAATCTCAAGAAGACTCTGCACTGAGCATGGAGCCCGAAGTGGGGATTGATCTCATGACCCTGAGATCATGTCCTGAGCTGAAACTGAGTTGGACACTTGACTGAGCCACCCAGGTGCCTCCACAGGGTTGGTTGGTTTTTATAGAGGACTTTTTCTCTTTGGCTTCTAGATGGCCATACTCTTTTTATGTCTTTACATGGACTTCTGTCTGTGTGTGACGTCTCCAAATTTCGTTTTCTTACAAATTTACCAGTCCTATTGGATTAGAGCCCACTCTGATGACCCCGTTTTACCTTAATTACCTCTTGAAAGATGCTATCTCCAAATGTAATCATATTCTGAGATACTAGGGGCTGGGACTTCAAAATACAAATTTTGATAGACACAATTTAGCCCATAACACTTTCATTCCATCCAGTCACCTTTTTATTTATCCATCTGTACTTCCTTTCTTCTGTTATTCCATTCATCCATTTATTTATTCAGCAAATATTTATTGACTGTAACGGGTCAGGCATTCAGGGGATATAAAGGCCAAAGATGTCCATGGACAGTGGAGTCATAGGCAGTTATAAGCCAGTGGGAAAGTACAATGAAGAGGTGTTCCCAATGAGAGGGAAAAGATCAAAAAAAGGAGATAGGGGTGGGGTGGCATGATGGGGTGACTACTGGAAGGCATAGTGCTTAAGCTGGGTATTGAGTACAAATTAAAGTGGCCAAGAAAATGGAGGGAAGGGAGAAGGGCACTCTAGGCTGAAGGAACAGTGCATGAAAAGACACACATGTGTAAGAGAAAAAGGCACAACCAGGAATTGCAACAAGTTCATTCTGCCTGGAGTGTGCATGTAGGAAACATTGAGCTGGAGGGGTGGACATGAAAGTGCTGTCTGCTCCTGGTTGTAAGGGGCTTGAGTTTTATTCTGGAGACAGTAGGGAACCCAGGACAGGTTTTAAGCAAGCAAGGAACGGGCCTTTTCTCAGCAATATTTAACTATATGTTTTATTTTATCTAGCTTACTCTCTGCCACTCCCACTAGACTGTAGGCTTTCCTAGGGCAGAGAGTCTGGTCTCTGGTTCATTGCTGTATCCCTAGCACCTAGAACATTTCTGGCACAAACATGGAGTAGGAGCTGCATGGGTGGAGTGGATGGTTTAGTTCGTGTTTAGAAAGCTCAGTTGGACAGATATTGGGTAGAGACCTATAAGTGAACTGGGAGAGATCCTTATAAGAAATCATAGTGTGTGAAAAGCTGTTTGAGCTGGCAGGGTGGTAACTGAGGCCTTCTGGAAGTTCAGGCTCCCTGGAGAGGGTGCCCAGTGCTCTCCTGCTCTGTTTTGCTGACTGCTCTCTCCACCTCAGCAAACAGGTCAGTGAAGCTCATCTCCCTGACCAGTCCTCTTCTCTTACTCCTCAGCTGGAGCCTGGAAAGCCCATCATTGATTTGATGTGTACTTGTTTGTGCATTCAGCAAATGTTTTTTAAGCACCTACCATGTGCCAGGTCCACTCTAGATGCTGGGGATACAGCAGTGAACAAAACAAAAATTTCTGTCTCCATGGCTGATATTCTAGCTGGGGGAGGCACCAATTATGAAAAAGCATAATAACTAAGTATAATATGGTATGTTAATGTAATTAACAGGGTCAGAGGTGGTGGGGTGGAGTGAGATTGCAGTACAACACAGAGTGGCCAGATTGGTCCTTAGTGAAAAGGTGACATCTGAACAAAGACCTAAAGGAAGTAGAGGAGTGAGCCTCATGGTTGTTTTGGGAGACGAGAGCTCCAAGTAGAGGAACAGCGAGTGTGGTGGCCCTGAGGTAGGAGTTGGTCTGAAGTGGGTGGGTGATATGACTTGAGCCAAGTGAGTAAGGAGAGGGAAGGAGAGAAGAGGAGAGGAATAGAAGGTGGTAGTTTGCATGTGTGGACATGGGGAGGTGGGTCATGGAGCCAGGCAGATTATGCAGGCCTTGAAGACCATTGTATGGGCTTCTGTTTTTATTGAGAGTGAAATGGAGAACCGTTGCAAGGCTTTGCTGTGTCTGGTCCTGGAATTTCGTGAATTCATGAAGTCTTAAATCTCAAGGTCAGCATCTGAGTATCTGGATAGAATTCCACAGAGGCACATAATGCGGGAGTGCTCTGAGATACTTCCAAATATTTGTGGTGCAGAAGGGAAGAAAGACAGGTTCAGCTCCTGGAGGGCATGGAAAAGGAAAATCTCAAGTAAAAAGTTGTCCACTGCAGCCTCTGGCTCACAGGATAGAAGTTCCTTTTTGGATAATTAAAAACCAGAAGAAGCCAGTGAAAGAATGTCTAGAAGACCAGGGATCTTTCTTGACCATCCAGCACATGGTCCTACCTGAGCCTTCGATTAGACCAAATGGATTCTTCCAGTAATTGCCAGTTCAGAAATCCTACTTATGCACTTACTTCCTTTTGTTAAAACAATTTCTGACACTGACTGTGTAACAGTATGAAATTATATTCTGGAGTCATGCGGGGGTTTCCTTCTCCCTCCCCAGACCTTCTCCTTACTACTTGTGGAATAACAAACACAATGAACATTGCTGTTGTCAAGTCCCTGTCACAGGAATCTCTGTGAAAAGAGATATTACCAGAGTGAGATGAATTATTTATTCTCTGGAGTTGGCAGATTTCACTGTGGGACTTGAAAGCCTGCCCTTGAGAGGCTGGCCTTGCTCCTGGGACTCAGTCCCAGTCAGGTTTAAGAGTGCGGCCAGCACACGCTTTGTGGAGCTGAGTTTGTGCCTGGAATGAAGCAGAGGGGGACAGGTTGCAGAAAATACAGGCCTGAAAACAAATGTCCACGTTCTCAGTCTCTTAATGTGTCTTCCATTGTCGGCTGTCAAGATGGACGAAGCAGCCTTGAGTGATGTTCTTGACAATGTGGAGTGTTTCACATTTGTCTAATTCTCTAAAAGACAATTTTATACCAAGAGATTATTATCAACTTTGTCCCCATGGAAGTTATCGATGCCTAGACTTTAGGGCTGACAAAGTAATGTGCAGTTGATGGCACCTGTCACCCAGATAGAAGGGAAAGTCATTTCTTACCAATAAGCAGAGTGAAAGGAATTTAGGAGATTAGGACCAGCCATATCATTACTCTGAGGTGAAGAGATGTCAGTCAGGGACTATCAGCTTGTTAGGGAAAGAGAAAAGAGCATTATAGATCTTGACTCTAGAATTGACTGCGTCTACTTATAAACACATCTAGTATTATTAAGATTTCCCCAAGCATCTGGGAGGCCCAGGAGAATGGAAAGAACACAGATATTGAGGTCAAAAGTAAGTTTCAATTCTGGTCAAAATCTGTCACCTTTCTGGAATTCCTCCCTGAAGACCAACTCCAACATGTGGCTCTAATGATTCCTTTTGATGGCACCCACATATCAAGGTTTTGAACTTTTAACTGACATCTTAAATAGACACACTTATTATTGGAAACATTACATAAGTTCAACTCGGGTCTCAAATGTCGTCAGTTGACGTTTATGTTCTAATGCAATTTATAATTCTTCACAGAAAGGTTAACATTTAATTAAAGTACTGCTGGAAATTTCCTTTTTGATAAACCTGGGCTTATGCTTTCTTTTGCTTGGAGTGGAGAAAGAATAATCTTCCATGATCTATAGGTCTATGGTGAAACATAGTCATTTCAGGATCCGAGGGAAGCCAAAGGCAGAATGAAAACAGGGCTTGCTGCTCAAAATCCACATCTCTAGGCCCTCAGAGAATGGCAGCACCTGTTGGAAACTCTCTTGGCAAGGGAAGTGGTTGACTGGGCCCTTCGCCAAATGTTGGGTTCTTCTCCTTTTGTTTTTAGTTGGAAACCAGTGAAAGTTAAGCTAAAGGCAGATTGGTGACTTCTTGAGTTAATTACTCTGAAGAGGAACAGTATTAGTTATGAGAAGAAAACTTGGAAGGCTATAGGCTGGGTAACATGAAAGATATTTTATATATTGCTCACAAGCTTTATATGAGAAGGAAACATTTTGTGGCCTAAAGTATATGACGAACTAGCCCACTATTAAAAAAATAAAAACCACTATTAATTCAATCCAGAGTATACTGTTCTACACTTAATTAGAGCAGAGGTCTTTCTGAGTCCACCTCTCCTCTAGGTCAGATTTTGTGCTCAGAGTGGGTGAGCTAGGTGGACATCAGCCAGGGCCGTGGGTTTATTGATTTCCAGAGGAGGAAGAGGATTGCAGCCCTGGACATATACTCTGTTAAACATGTAGAATAGAAATCTGGATCCCCTTTGCATTTTCTTGGGCTGAAGTTTTACAAATTGAGTGTAGAAAAAAGTTGCTTGTGACTTTTTTTTTTTAACACTAGGGAAACATTTTGATTTTATAGAATATAGTTTGGTGCCAACTTTTATTTTTAGCCCCTTGCCTATACAGAACTTGCTTGAAGGCATTAAAAATAAGGGTGTAAGAGTTTTATCAGGAGAAAACACTTTTTTAAAAAAAATTGGCTTTTGTTTAAAGGACAAAACTGCAGCATACAAGTGCCTCTCCAAATTATTAGTTAATAGCTTCTGAAAACTTGTTATAAAATAATGACGATATTTATATACAGATCAACAAAAAATCATTATTATACGGTATATGGAGAGGGGCCAAATAACCAGAGATTGAAGTCCAAGGCTGTACAGGTTTTCTATAAGTGCCTTCTTGTTTGCTAGCATTGTGCAGTTCATGGAAGCTTACCAGTGATCACTGAAGTTGGTGACTATCATTGCCAAATGCCTAATGGTTACTAATCTGATGTGACTGGCTCTTGTGTGTTACTTGTTATTTCTTTAGACATATAATCTGATAATGAGCCCATCTGTCTGATACATGAGCTCCATGGCTAAATTTAATGGGGACTTCTGAGTGAATCTGGAAGAACCTGTGTTGGACCAGGGCCCAAGATCTTTTAGCACATTTGATCTGGAAGTCAGAAATCTAGTCAAACTATGAATGATCTACGTGACAGCAGGAGGCATAAGGGCAGCATGGATTTTAAGGAACTGGGGAGAGCCAGTACTGCCCTTGCTTAAGCTTGTGCTCCTTGATGCCAACTGGAGGGCCACGGGTCAGTCTATAGCATCTTTAAATGTAAAACAGCATTGACGCAGAGGTGGGTCATAAAGTGACTAAAGCATTGTTTCTAGAGCATCTTTCCTTGCCAGCTGTGTGATCTTGGGCAAGTTACTAAATGCCTCTGTATCTCAGTTTCCATATAGGTATAGGGGGATCCTAACAGAACGTACTGCACAGGGTTGTGGGGAGGATTCAGTGCGTTGCCCCTGTAAGGTGCTAAGCAGTGCCTGGCTGCTGGCTCAGTGCATCTATATTACCATGTACGTTGACTTGGTTTGTGTGTTAGGGGAGGAGGGGCTGGTCTTCAGCTGAATCTCCTAAACAAAAACTGCCAGACCTTGGCTTTTGGCAGGGCAAGTGAGAAAGAGGTTAATTGTTTTAGCCTTTCTAAAAGAGCGCTGATGGGAAATATAAGCCTTGGCAAATGAACTAGGAACAGATAAATATACTTGATGTTTTTGGTCTCATCCTCTATTATTAGTAAGAAGCACATTTCCTTTTGGGGTGAACATTAGGGACGAAAATAAGGCTCTTCAGATTACCACCCCTTTTATTAATGCTATTGAAACACTCGGGCTTGCATTGAGGCCGACTGGCAAATACATCCTCATAAAAGCAAATGTGGCGCATTTAGGATTCCATTCACTTTGAGCAGAAAGAAGGGGGATTTGGCGCCGGAAATGCAATGCATGATCTTGGCAGTGGTTATTAATATTCTTAGATGGGGGAGTTCAGGCTGCAGCTTTTAGGGGTCATAAGGTAGGGAGCAGCTGAGTGTTATTTTGAGGCTGCCAGAAAAATCTGCAAGCAGGAAGGCATACATTTGCTGTCTCTGTACAGGCAGGTTTACCCTTAATAGCAAATGATTTCGCCAGAGCCTCTTCTCAACTTCAGCAGGTAGATATTATATCTTTCAGTGAGTTTCACTTATATTTGAAACCAGCGAAAGGACAAAAAAATCAAAGCCTTGCCTAATGGTATGATTCTCCCCAAATCCTTTAAGACAAAATTGCCTTCAATTTTGCCAGCATTACCCAGTTTTGTGACTTCTTGTATTATGAGCAGAATTTTCTTCAGTGTTCGGTTTTCATCTGAAGGGAAGCCTGCAGCACCATGGGTGCTGGGGAAGCTTGTTTGTCTAGGACATCCAGTCATGCTCCAGGAACAGGGAACAGTGGGATGCCCTTCTGTGCAAGGAGTTCTCAAGCAGCTTTGCAAATTAGAAGGAGGCAAGTCTCCTCTGGAGCTTCCTCTATCACCCAGATACTTGTCTGACATGTGCTGAGGCTTTGGGGATGTCAGTGAAAGGCATCCGAATGAATTTTGGTGAAATGCCTCAGGAGAAAGATCAGCTGCTTCCAAAAGCATTTTATATAAATAAAACTTCACATGTAAACCTAAAACAGATTAATTGACCGCTTGAGGTGGTGTCTGGCTACAAACGTGGATATAACAAATCTGGTCCTACAATGCCCAAAGAAACGAACAATGAAATTACTGCCATCAGTATGATCCCAGAACTCTTCCTTTGAGCATGGGAACACACAAGGCTCAGACATTTTAAAGTTAGCGATATAACACTGAAATGAAGCTCCAAAGAAAGGGTGTGAACTTGGAATATTTTTTCTTGAACATTTTGAGGAGAGCTTGGATTATAGGGAGAAAAGATACTGGGAACCTAGGGGAAACTTGTAGTTTTATTCTTTTCTATGATTCTACAAACTTCAGCCAGAAACTTGCCTTTGTAAATATTCAAGTTACATTTAACACAAAACCAATGACTAGAGGGCTGATTCAGTATTTAAATTGTTCTGGACAACTTTTTAAAAGCTGATTCGGCATTGGTATTTTACGGAGGAAAAAAGGACAATCATGGAAAAGAACAACCAACTGTGACCAATAGAAGTGGAAAAAACCTAAGCATAACAATGAGAAGCCTTATGGACAGAATTGCAAGAAGACAGCCCAAGTACTCCTCATCCACATGTGCAATTATGTATGGATGAGAAATTACAGGGACTAATAATTACAGCAGCAATTGTCCACTTGCAGAACAATTAGCCCTTTGCTCCTCATGCTGAGAAAGTGACTAATTGTACCCACAGCAAGCCAACTATTGGCACATTTGTTTTGGAATGAAAGTTTATGCTTGTCAGAAAGTGCCACCTATAGGAACACGAGATCTGGGGTTGCCATGGGGCCCAGTGCTCAGAGACCCAAGGCTTTGAAATACCCACCTGCTAGCCCAGCCAGAACAGGCATGGAGGTATGTGAGCAAGTGGGTAAGAATGCTAATGCTGGAGCTTTTGTGGACCACATCAAGCCATATGGATGGATGGATGGAAAATAAAAATAGATTCAGGTAACGATAACAATTATACTTAATGAGTACCTTTCACCGGAGATCATAAATGTCTTCTAGTTAAATTTCATAGCCTCCTGTGAGACATCAGGAGAAATATTTGTAAGCTAAACTATACTTTTCAGTCAAAGAAGCAGAAGCAGTTTAGGGAGTGGTGAATAGTATTATGTTTGAAATGGATAGAGGATAGAGGAATAAAACCCAGAGATCTCTGACTTCTTGCTCTAGAAATTACACTCCTGCTTGTTTTGTTTAGGTAACATTTTTCTTTTCTTTTCTTTGTTTAAAATTTATTCATTTGACAGACAGAGATGACAAGTAGGCAGAGAGGCAGGCAGAGAGAGAGAGGAAGGGAAGCAGGCTCCCCGCTGAGCAGAGAGCCCGACTCGGGGCTCCATCTCAGGACCGCGAGATCAAAACCTGAGCCGAAGGCAGAGGCTTCAACCCACTGAACCACCCAGGCGCCCCTAGGTAACATTTTTCAAGATAAGGTATGTGATGCATCAAGTGGCCTTCAATGCACCAAGTCTGGCAAAAAGAGGTCCTCCTCCCCCACCCCACCTCCACCTGCCCTCAACATCCTCACATTACTTAGCAGCAAGGTTACATTAAGTTTCTGGTTTGATCAGCCAAGGATACAGTCTTACGAGATGTGAGGGAGACACTCGGGACAGGAAGAGATGGCCTGTCACTGAGCGGCTTCCTGTGGCCCCAGATTGCTTTGTGGCAGGCACAGCTGTTGGCAATACTGTCCACACACCCAGGTCCCCATCAGTCCTCACTGCTGCACAGACCTCAGACCTGAGCTCACATTAGCATTCCAGAAGGTATTACTCAAGCAACCATGCATTTCAGTTTAAGGAACAGTTACATATACTCCTGAAGGCCATTGTCTCCTAGCACACAGAGTCAGGGCCCAGGGACCCTGAATGTTCTTTCTGCCTCCAGTTTTTTAGGGTCATGGAGCAGGTCAATGTCTAACTCTGGGTATATTCCTTTTTGTCTGGGTATTTTAATAGTTTGGTCTGAGGATTTGATTACCAGTCTGTTTGAAGTGCACCCCCTGATCCTAGGTGGCTAGTCAGGTATTTGCTTTTTGTTTTTGTTTGTTTTTTGCATTTGCTGTTATCAGACAATATATTTGTGAATCAATATACAGTGCCCTGTAAAGTATGGGGCTCAAGATGGGGTTCATCTTGGCCAGGTTGAAGGGCAGTACTGCTGAAGAATTTAGGTTTCTCCTCCATGCTCTCTTTTTCTTTTGAAATCTCAGTTCTGTGTCCCCTTCTTTTAGTGAAGTCTCAGTGGACATCCCCTGTCTCACTGCTTGGCTCAGTCATTTTGTGTAGGTCCAGGCGGGGTATGGGCTGCCATCTCAAGTTCTCTGGCATGGGGAGGTTGTGTGGATGTGGGGGCCTGGTTCTGCTGAGGGCAGGGAGCAGGGACTCTCCACCCACTCCCCTCCTGCTTGCCTGTCTGGCTGGCTCTGTCCCTTGTGTTAGTGTTCCCAGTAACGGCACACACTGTCTCCAGTGGGGTCCTGCCTATTTTTTCTGTCTCAACTCTCTTTAATTATTCTCTCCCTAAGAGACATATTTTCTCATAAAAATCCTGATAGTTTTTCTCTTCCAGTGCTCAGTACTGTCCCCTCAGTTCAACTCTATTTCACATCCCCTCTCCCACCTTCTACAATATTCATCTTCCACAACATTTCCCTACATGTTACTGAAGAAAAGAGGGAGGTATAGCTGTCTAATGACCCTCCTTACTACCAAAGAAATTGTGGTCTCAGAACAAGATTCTGAGATGACCCAAGAGAAAGAAAAAACACTTATTTTCCTAAGATTTCTAACTTTGGAGACACTGGACACACTGTTAGCTTCCCCTTATCTCCTTTGGCTCTGATCCAGCAAGTTCATTTATGCTCCAAACAGAATCACATCTAAAACACAGAAGTTAGATACTTAATGCTTTTGCTGAATTGTCTTGAGACATTTAATTCAGTATTCTTGGAAGCCATGAACATCCTGAAAATGATACCTTATCCACCCTTTTTTCTACATTTAGCCTGGACACACGAATCCACTACTGCATCAGGTGACATATTCATACTTGTTCCAAGTAGAAGTTTGACAAAGCAATTGCTTACCTTTTTACTAACAAAAACACTATGTTCTTATTTAAGAAAAATGTGAAACTTCAAAACACAAAATTTAACCCAATTAGTTCCGAGGACATTTGTCCAGATCTGTCTCAAGGTCAGATTTGCATGCTGGGGAAACTATTTCACACACTTTTAGAAACAGAATTACTCACAGTTAAGATTTTAAAATCAGAACTAGTAGTTTCCTTGACCACATTTTTTTTTAAGACCAAGAAGCATAGCATTTAAAATCTTTTGAATAGACTTATTTCTCCTTTGTTTTGTCATCCCTCCTGTGGTAGCAGTTAAGTGAGCAAGATTTGAAGCAAAACTCAGCTCCATGTTCACCTCACCTCTTCACACTTCTAAAACCTCAGCAGTTTTCCAGTTTCTGCTTGGTGGGAACCTGGAGGCGGGGGAGGGTATGTCCCAGATGATGGAGAAGAGAAACATTTCTGGTTCATTATCTTTTCTTATCTTTGGGGGATCTTCAATCACCCCCAGTGCCATTACTGGCATATTTAGGAGAAGCCAGAAAACAATGCTTAGGGACATCTTCCCCTGAGAAATGACTTTGAAATTATACCCTTGGGCTGACCTGTTGTAGGTAGATAAATAGATGAATTCCACTAATATGTCTCTCCCTCAAAATATACCTAAGAAAATTAATAGTCTTATTTTATGGTTTCATATTAAGGACTATGCTGTTGGTATGCTTTTTTGGTGTGTGTGTGTGTGTGTGTGAGAGAGAGAGAGAGAGAGAGAGAGAGAGATTCCTTCTTTGACTTCTCAGCATTTCATTCAAAGTCCAGCATAGCAACTGAAGGGATTTTGTGCCAATCCTACTTTAGACATCAACTGTGATGTTGCTCTTGGGGTGTGGGTTGGTGGAAAAACACTCTTATCAAGTAGATATGTATGTCTCCTACCACAGACTCCCCTGCACTACCCTCAAGTGTAAAGTTCTGTTAAGTTCCTCTCTTAAATACCCAAAGAAATACAATCTTACTGCAATCATTGAGGCCACGGAGAGGAGGAACATGTAGAACGTACCTTGGTGTAGCTTCTTTTGGCCCCTGAAATCCTCAGTGAGGCTCTGGAGTTGCCAAAAATATTGTCTACTTCTTTCTAGATCGTGAAAGCACAATTCTTGCTAAGACCTCACCCATTTAGTCTCAAGGATTATATCAATATTCCAGGAAAATTTACACTGATAGTCTATGTGTTTCCAATTAAGGGAATGCGTATAAACATGCGTAGGTTCTCTTTGTTCTTAAGCCAAACTTGGCATCAAAAAAGCTGCAACACCAGGGACTAGGCGTTAATGAAAGCAGAGTTAATACCCAGGTGTCTCTGAATCATATCTTCACATCCAGCTTTCTGGTATACCAGAAAACCCATTTCCTCTTAATTATTTTTTATCTTAGTTCTCCAAGTTCATACAATGACTTTATTACCTACTGAATCTAGTCTAAGCATCCAAGTCTAACTGAAGGCCTTCCATACTTTAGCTGTATCTGGCCTAGTTAATGGTGTCTTCCACTGTTCAATCACTGAATTCTGATGGAATGAATTTTGTTTCCTTATATAGAAAACATGTTTATTTACCTCCACACAGTTGCATCATGCTATTCTACCCACCCAGAATATTTTCAACCTTTCTGTCCTATGTTATAAATTTTGTATCAGGTGTTTTTCCAGCATCCACTTACCCTTCTTCTGGAATTTCCCTCTAGGAACCACCCCTTTCCTTGCTCTCAGCCCAGGTGCCTGGGTGGGACTTCACCTTATTATTCAGAAATACATCATGGGACCTGGGCCTAAGAAATGGCATTCTGCTTTTCCTGGCCTCAGTGTTTGGTGTGGAGATCAGCTTGTGAGCTTTCAGAGCCAGAAACTTTTGCTGAGAGTGCTGGAATAGAAGCAGACACTTTCTTCCCTAGACCTGATTTGAGAGGAAGTGAGGTTTGGAGCCATTGGCCATCTTGAAATTATGAGACCCAGGCCACATAGAGAATGAAGCTAATCCAGGGAAAGAGCAGCTTGGGAATTCTGCCAGAGGAGAATGGGCCTTGCCA
>PISX010022192.1:0-32171 GCA_004024625.1 Mellivora capensis
AGGGATGAAAATGGCGGCCGCCCAGTCTCCGGCCCAGAGGAGCCGAGAGCTCGTGGCCCCACTCCTCAGTGCACCCTCAGAGAAAAGCCCCAATCACTCCCGTCTCCCTCGCCTCTGGCCACGCTCCGAGCTCACCCAGCCTGGGACTGGTCCAAGGTAACCCCGAGCTGAGAGCTCACTCCTCAGCTCTGTCTCTGTAGCCGGCTTCCCGCTCTGATACCTGCGAGCTCTGCGACACTCAGACACCCCGATCCTTCTGTGACCCTGCGGGACCTGGGGCCATGCTGACCCCGTGTGGGCTTCACCCCGGTTTAGCCTCTGGAGTGATGTCCCTCTGTGGAGCAGACTTTTAAAAGTCCCAATTTAGTGCTCGGGTGCTCTGCTGCTTGCCGGGAGCCGGCCCCTCCCCCGCGGTCTATCCTCCCGTCGCTTTCGATTCACTTCTCCGCCAGTCCTACCTTCCAGAAAGTGGCCGATTTTCTGTTTCCAGAATTGCTGTTCTTCCTCTCTTTGATCTCCTGTTGGATTTGTAGGTGTTCGCAATGGTTTGATAAGCTATCTAGCTCATCTCCTGCCACCCGATGTCGGCTCCGCTGCTACTGCTCCGCCATCTTCTACCCTTCAGAGAGAGAATCTTAAGCAGGCTTGGAAGCCATCATGGTGCCCGACTTGGGGCTCGATCTCAGGACCCTGAGATCATGACCTGAGGTGAAATGGAGTCAGTTGCTTAACCGACTGAGCCATCCAGGCACCCCATTTTCTTTCTTTCTTTCTTTCTTTCTTTCTTTCTTTCTTTCTTTCTTTTTCTTTATTTCTTTCCTTTTTTAATAATTCTAAACTTACAGAAAAGTAGCAAAATACCACAGAATACTCTTTTACTCCCCAGACCAATTGAGAGTGACCTGCAAACATGATACCCCTTCACCCTGGAGCACTCCAAGTTAGCATTCATATCCCACAAACAAAGATCTTCTCCCCCACAACTACAAAACAGTCATTAAAATCAAGAAATTAACAGTGAGAATTACTACTTTCTAATCTTCAGATCATGTTCTAGTTTCACCAACTGTCCAATAATGTTTTTCATATAAAGGGATTAATTTAGGAGTGTATGTTGCCTTTTGTTACTATGTCTCATTTTCCTCCTTTAATCTGGATAATTTTTCAGTGTTTCCTAGATTTTCACAACCTTGACATTTTTGAGACTTCCAGACCAGCTGTTTTGAAGAATGTGCCTCAATTTTGGTTTGTGTTTATTTGCAGAGAGATTTAGGTTTTGCCTTTTGGGTAGGAATATCACAGAAATGATGCTGCATTCTCCCCCATTACATGTTATCAGATGATGTAAGATTTTGATTTGTCCCATTTCTAGAAATATTAACCTTCATTATTGATGATGGTGGTGGCTTTTGGGTTTATCTGCTATAAAGATATTCTCTACTTCTTTGTAATTAAGAAGTATTTGGGGGGGGATTATTTTGAGGCTATGGAAATAACCCATTTCTTGGCAAGCTTTCACATACTAGTCTTGGTGCCTTTCGGTGTTTTTTAGCTGAACTGATTATCACTATGATGAGTACCAAATAGTGATTTTTTTCAGAATCTATCATCTTTCCTATAGTAATCTGTTGGTATTTCACTATAAGGAAAAACTTTCTTCTCTCCCATTTATTTATACATTTCTTTTATATTGATAAAGACACATAAATTTATATTTTATTCAATGGTTATAATATAATTAAATACTATTGTTATTTAATTATTGCTCAGGCCATGGTTTATGTGAACAATAGGAAACCCTTCAAGCTAGCTCTGTGTCATTTTGACACATCCTATATGTTCTTAGCAGTTTTTGAGAATTTCCTTTGACACTAAAAGATGGTTCAATTTCGTGTTTTGACTATTCTGCTACAACACTGGCATCAACCAATTTTCCAAAATGCTTTAATTCCTCTTTCTGGACAAATAATTTAAAAATTAAGACCTAGACAATAGATGTTCTTGTTGTTACTGGGAGATGCTACTCCCAGGTCCTCTCAGTAGCCAAGCTAAGGAACATATGCATGCATATATTATGTGCAAATACACATCCACAGGCATATTTATGCCATGTCTATCTCTATATATTGAAAACCATGCATTCACATCGATCCTTGTGATTCCAGGCCTCACAACGTTCATTCTGGTTTTCTGTCCACCATAGTCGCTCATGACCGCCACTGTCAGTGACTACCATTACCCTCAATCTATGTATTTATTTGATCACTTTTCCAATATATAACTCACTTTCACTACCAGTGAAATGTCCTACCACAACTTCTATGAAGACGCTGTCTTCACTCCATATGTGCTCCAACAACCCGCAACAAACAATTACTGCTGTCTGATTCCAATTTATCTTGCTCAGGCTCTAATACCTGTGCAGGACTGGATAAACTTTCTCCTCACCCAGATTAGACTCTAGCACCCCAAACTGGGCCTCCTTTGCTGTTCTCCATCATGAGATGCTCTCCTAACCGAACTAGGGCTCCAAGGTTCTGCTCTGGATAGCTACCACTTCAATCGTTCCTCTCCCGTGCTCACTGTCCTCAAATACTGCTATCCTGCAGTGGGCTGTCCCCACCCCTGCCTTCTCCCTAAACAGCCTTCATGTTCCACTCAGGTCCTGTTCTACCACACTAGGACCTATGGATGACATCACACCCTGCTCAGGCTCCACAATCCATTCCAGGTCATTGTCACCACCATCCAGCTTGCAAACACCCTGCTCCCACTGTTCATCTCCCAGCCTTTATATTAAGCTATATATTTCACTTTGCCTTGATCTTCATAACTTCTTGAATGTCCATGTTTCTATTTGGGATCGTCCTTCTGCTGGAAGAAAGCTCTTAAGTGTTTCTTAATGTGGATCTACTTGCCAGTTTTCTCTGGGAAAAAATATTTATATTAAGTTTTGAAGGATACTTTCATTATATATAGGATTATAGGCAGCATCAACCATGAGGGAGGTTGATCTTTTAAAACCAGGAAGAGAAATTTACTTTTTGACACAATAAAATTGCATGTGGCATAATTCACACATATATTATATGTTATCTTCCAGAGTGATGTCTTGTACATAAGCCTGCACTATGAGATATATCTTTCAGGGTTTGCTTAAGGAAATAGAAACTCTTTTGTGTAGCTTAAGCATTTTTTTTTAAGATTTCATTTTTTTCTTTATTTGACAGAGAGAGAGAGAGAGAGTGGGAGGGGCAGAGGGAGACGCAGACTCCCCTCCAAGCAGGGAGACTGATGCGGGGCTTGATCCCAGGACTTTGGGATCATGACCTGAGCCGAAAGCAGGCGTTTAACTGACTGAGCCACCCAAGTGCCCCTAGCTTAAGCATTTCTAGGAAAGAGTCCAGACCTTACCTAAATGAGATATTACATCTATTCTAAACATCATATAAATGACTGCCAGTCAGAACTAGTACTGGGCCAGTGGCATGTGAATTTTTTTTTAAGCCCAACATGGACCCCAGTGTGGGGATTGAACTCATGACCCTGAGATTGAGGCCATAGCTGAGATCAAGAATTAGACACTTAACTGGTTGCACCACCCAGGCATCCCAGTCTGTCTGTTTTCTTTACTGAGGTCCTGCTTTTTCTCATGGACAACTGACCAGGCAAGGAAAATCCTGGGTCCAGAGAGGGGAGAGTTTGAAAGATCTCATACATGTACTTATACATGAATGAGTCTTCATCAGTATCCCAATTTGGGGTTTTGACAACAGTGTGACATGTAAGTTCACTAAGTTGAATATTCCTCCAAAAGATCTAATTAATATATTTAAAGGGAAATTAAGAAAAGGTAAACAGTAAATTGCATAAATCAATAGTAAAATCACCTAGACCAAGGTAAGAATCCTGAATAATAACAAATTTCAGGGTGAAAGAAGAGGTGGCATTAAAACAATAAAGGAGGGTCACCTGGGTGGCTCAGTGGGTTAAGCCTCTGCCTTCAGCTCAGGTCATGATCTCAGGGCCCTGGGATCGAGCCCCACATTGGGCTCGCTGCTCAGCAGGGAGCCTGTTCCCCCTCTCTCTCTCTCTGCCTACTTGTGATCTTTGTCTACCAAATAAATAAATAAAATCTTTAATAAAAAATAAAACAATAAAGGAATATATGAGCAGCCATTCTGTTGTATATAATCTCTGAAAATTGCTCTCTAGGGGAAATAATTGTTTATTCCAAAAAAATAGGTAATTTAGCAGTTTTGTGTCTTCATTAATGTCTCCAACTCATGAACCCACATACCTACATAGAGATCATAACTCCTAACCACACTTTTCATCATGAGATGAAAAGTAAAATAACAAAAATAAGAATCATTAACACAGGAGAAAAACGAGCTTCCCATGCAAACTTGTCATAGACCTTAAACTAACAAAAACATAGTAAGGCGTTCCAAATATAACAAAGGTTGCTCGTTAAAGGCATTGACTTTGATTGTGGGAATCCTAACACAATAGCAAAGGATTCTCAGTCATGAGGGCTTCTTTCTGAAACTTTAAAAGGCAAATTAATGCAAACTATGGGGCTCACTCTTATCTGTGGCTTGCCACACCCACCAAGGAGGGCATATAAAAGGCCCAGCATAGATGTTAGCATACACACTGAGAAAATAGATAACCTGCTCCTCAACTGAACCTTCCATCCTCAACATCATGTGCTATTACAGCAAGTACTATGGTGGCCTGGGCTGTGGCTACCGTGGCCTGGGCTGTGGCTATGGTGGGTATGGATATGGCTGCTGCCTTCCATCTTGCTGTGGCAGATACTGGTTCTATGGATTCTACTGAGAAACTTCTAGAGTCATTCATTCTGCAGAACTCCCCCTCCTGTGTTTTCCAATTATCCTTCCAGTGTTCTTCTTACAAGCAATTTATTCCTCTTTCCAACAGTGAAAATTTTATCAAGATTCCTTCAACTACAGCACACTACAAGTTCAGCATACTTCAACTTGATTGACCAAAGCCACATGTCATACCTCACAATTCATAAAAATGTTTATGTTTCATATTGCACTCCTTCTCCCTACATTTTCAGTTAACAATTTTGATGTGAAAAAATTTTTAAGTTGATGTTTCAATAAACTTTCTCATTCAATGGAAAATGCTTGGTGTTTATATTTAATTCTCTCTACCATGCATATGTGTGCATGTGGGTATATATATTTCATTTAAGGACACATGGGGAAAAAACAGGGATCTTTACAGATACTGTAGCCACACATCTAGAGAGCCTGGGTGGTAAAATAATAATGCTGTTTAAAATGGTTTTCCTTGTCAAATAAGAGGGAAACTGTTCAGCAGCGGTATAAAATGCAAATAAAATGCAAGGCTCAGAATCATTCTGTCCCTCATTCAACCTTTTGATCACTCTGGAAAGTAAGGACATGTGCTCTACATAGATTTTATTTGGCAAAATCTCTTCAGTTAATAGATTAATAGATTAAATCTCTTCATAAATAGATTAATGAATAAATACTTTTTGGTACCCAATAAAAATACTAATAAGTCACCGGTACACATAAATAAAACAGATTTACCCGAAGGATGCTCTATAGCTACTACTTTGTAGCTAGACTTCATTAATCCAACACTCACTGTGTTCTTTATTTTCCCTCACCAACACCTCTTGTTCCTTCTGCCTGACTCCATGCTGAACAATATCAAACATGTAAACTGTTGAATTTGCCTTAAGAAAATCTTAAAACAGAGTCTTGTCTACCTGCTGGTTTAGACTCTGAATAAGTGAAATTTTCTCTCCATCTACATATAACGGCTCTGTTCTCAACTGAAAGGTGAGGACAATGAAAAGTAGTCCTATGCCTTATGCATACCCTCTGCTATTGTTGGAAAGTAACTACCAAGAGCCCAGGCCAACTATAAGACAACAGATGACCCCCAAAAAATGAGGCAGAATTGGGTAGAGAGGAGCCCCTGTCCTAGAACTGAGACATCAAGGAGGCACATCTTTAGTACCATATCTGGGACAGTGGCATTTTATAAGATTGTGATACACAAGGAGGATAAGTCCAGTAGATAAAAACAGAGAAAGAAAGAGAGAAAAAAGTAGATGGGTTTGTGTGAGTCAGAGAGAGAGAGGGGGAGATAGAGAAAAGAGGGGATAGAGAGAGATGTAGATGCAATGAATTGTTTACAATTGAGGAATATGACTGAAGAGCACAGAAATTCTTTGTATTGGTCTTATACTTTTTTATTTGGAATAGTTCAACATAAATTACACCAAACATTTTAAAAGAAAAGACAAAGTTGTCATCACCAGTTCTGTCTGAAATGCTTTCATGTGACTCTGAGTCACCCCAATCATCTACACTTGATCTGGTTAAATTCTCAACTTCATATATTCAGACTTTAATGATGTGTTGCCTATAAAAACAGCACTATACGTGTATATACATCAATGCTGTCTGTTTCCTGATGCCACCGTGTTCCTATGTGATGGCAATTGGTTTCTTCCACATCACCTTCTTCTCATTACTCCTCTATAGTTTGAGGGAAAAGAGCTGACAATCTACTGTGGCTCTTGGTTGTTGGCTCAGTGTCTGTACCTGACAATCTTGTGCAAAGTCCCTGGTCACCCTCCCCGCACACCAGCTTCAACGTCGAGGATCATGGCTTTCCTCCTACAACGATTCTAGTATTTATGGTTCTGACATTTCCTTTAAGGTCACAACAACCCATTTCTGCACTGATTTAGGTCTCCTTCACTCCCCAAGCACACAAGGAACAATGTGAAAATGGAAATTTCATCTGGAGAAAGACCATTCAAGTAACAGAGATTAGGAAAACCAAAAGGTCTGAAAAGTCTGATACCTGTGAAAGAAAACCAATCTCTATTTTAAGACATTTAGAGTCCAGAGTGCTAACCATTACACCATGGAACCTCACACTATTTTAAGACATTCATGCAAAGAAAGCTCCAGGCTTCACTGGTGAATCATTTAAGCCACTTAAGTAAAGCAGAAATACCAATTATACTAACGCTCTCCCAAAGAATAGGAAAAATGTAACACTAACAAAATCAAAACCTAATAAGGATATTGTAAGAAAAGGACTATTTCTGGTGAACCTAGCTATAAAAATCTGAAACAATGTATCATTTCAAAACCAAATCCCATGAGCTGTATTCCAAAATTGCAAAATCCTAGATTGGTTTAATATATGAAAACTCAGTGCAATTCATCACATTAGCAAAAAAAACCAAAGAAAGTCATGTGAATATCTTAACAGATTCAGATAAAATACAAAATTCAGCATGCATTTGTGAACTTTTTGAAATCTCAGTAAACCAGGACTACAAAATAATCTCTTCAACTTGATAAATGGCATCTACCTAAAATCAATATTTAATATATCATACTTATTGCTGAAATACAGAATTAATTTCCACCTGAGGTTAGGAACAAGACAAGGGTAACCACAGCCACAGCTTAATAAAAGTTTTACCACTTTGGTACAACTCTGTACCAGAGTTCAATTGCCAGTGCAATAACATGTAAATAAATAAGTACACACATGTAACAGAGACTGGCAAGGAAAATGGGGACCTGCCACCATCAGCAAATGACATGATTATGTATGATCATAACACATGGTTTGAGAATAAGGACAAATGCCAATGGAAAAAAGGAGCTGCTATAAACAGACTCAAACTTACAGAGTAACCTGATTTGTACTACTGAGATACCACAGCAGTGCAAAAAGATGAAAAGAATGACTTCATAATAAACAATTTTAGATTAATTTGATAAGGATATAAAAGAAAATCAATATTGATCCATACCTTGCACCAAAATAAGATATGACAATATCTTGGTTAATTAGAACAAGGCAGTGATTGCTTAAACAACATGTAAAGATCACTAGCTATAAAATATATATATATATATTGGTTTGCTTAGGTGGCTCAGATGGTTAAGCGTCTGCTTCTGGCTCAGGTCATGATCCCAGGGTCCTGGGACTGAGTCCCACATTGGGCTCCCTGCAAGTCTGCTTCTCTCTCTGCCCCTCTCCCCTGC
Organism: Mellivora capensis; assembly: GCA_004024625.1. NCBI lineage: Eukaryota > Metazoa > Chordata > Mammalia > Carnivora > Mustelidae > Mellivora > Mellivora capensis. The sequence goes on from PISX010022192.1 coordinate 8,091, forward strand.
TTGTGCTCTCTCTCCCTCAAATAAATAAATAAAATCTTTTTAAAAATATTAATAAATTGGACTTGATAAAAATTAAAGATTTCTATTTGCGGGCTGTAGGGGCAAAGGGAGAGGAAGAGAGAGAATTTTAAGCAGGCTCTATGCCCAGTGAGGAGCCTGAAGTAGGGCTCAATCTCAAGACCCTGAAATCATGACCTGAGCCGACATCCAGAGTTGGATGCTTAATTGACTGAGCCCCCCAAATTCCCCAAGATTCTATTTTTTTTAATTTATTTATTTGTCAGAGAGAGAGGGAGAGGGAGAGAGAGAGAGAGAGCCCAGGCAGACAGAGTGGCAGGCAGAGGCAGAGGGAGAAGCAGGCTCCCCGCCGAGCAAGGAGCCCGATGTGGGACTCGATCCCAGGATACTGGGATCATGACCCGAGCCGAAGGCAGCCGCTCAACCAACCGAGCCACCCAGGTGCCCCCCCAATATTTCTTTTTAAAAGTAAAAATCTACTGACAGGGAGAAGATATTTACATGACATATATCTAAAAAAGGGGTTTGTGCAAAAATTAAAATACCTACAAATCATTAGACAAAAACACAAAACACAATTTAAAATGGCCAAAAATCTGAACAAACATTTTACAGCAGACTATAACAAAAGATGACCAACTTCATTAAAGCAAGAAAATGCAAATTACAGCCACATCAGAATGACTAGAATTAAAGAGGCTCATAATACCAAATAATTCTGAGAATGTGCAGCAACTGGAATTCGCAAACACTCCTGGTGGGCATGTAAACACACAGCCCCAGTGCAAACTGGCAGCATCTAAAAATGCTAAACACACACATTCCCTCAAATCCAGCATTTCCACCCTAACAGAAAAAATGACTCTGGTCCAGCTGAGTTATCTTGTCCTTTCCACATATTCACAAATGCACATATGTAAACTCTAAATCCTTAAGCAGACTTTCGAAAACTGAAGTTATTTTTAGAAAAACCAGCAGGGACACCTGGGTGGCTCAGTTGGTTAAGCATCAAACTCTTGATTTTCACTCAGGTCTTGGTCTCAGGGGTGGGATCAAGCCTCCTGCCAGGCTTTGCACTGAGCAGGGAGCCTGCTTAAGATTCTCTCCCTCTCCTGCTGCCCCTCCCCCCACTTACACTCTCTCCTTTTCTCTCTCTCTCTCTCTCTCTCTCTCTCTAGAAAATTTTAAAATAAGCCAACAAACCAAACCTTGGAGAAAGGACTATATGCTCATGACACCAAGTCACCAGAACACATCATTTTAAGTAAATAAATATGAGTAAGTATGGGCCATAAAAGTGGGGGAAGGGGAATTTCTAAAAATGCATGATTTCCTCAAGGTTATTCTGACATCAAAACAAAATAGGCTGGGTAATGAGGGTCCTCACTTAGTTTAGCAAACCAAAAGATTCAAAAGGACCTAAGAATGGTTCCTAAATCTCATTCAAATGTCTCTCACTGGTGGAATTTGACGCAAAATCTTATTTTGTAAGGCACATTGGGAAATGTAGTCCCTGGGCTTCCAGATCTGTTACTTGAGAGTGGGAAGTGGATAATAAATTGATAATCTCCCTTAAACTAATCACATTTCTAAGAGTAATTGCTTCTCAAAATAGAACAAAAATGTCTTATTAAATCATACGATTTAATTGCAGGACACTTAATAGAAGAGCAAAGCAAATCTTACATCTGAGGAACTCTCTTCTCCTAAGTAAACAAAAGAATCAATAAGGTTGACTAGTAAAAGTTATTCTAAATCATTAGCCCGGCAATGCCTGTGGTTTGCCCTATGCAACACTGACTGAGTATAAAACGCTCTGGGCAGATGATGGCATATAAACTCAGAGTAATTTCCTACTCCTTGAACGAACCTTCCACTCCTAACACCGTGTGCTACTCTAGCAGCCATTGTGACTGCCTGGGCTCTGACTCTGGCTGTGGCTACGGCACATATGGATAGGGCCACTGCCACCCACCCTGCTGTGACAGATACTGGTCCTGCGGTTCTACTGAGAAACTTCTGGAGTCAGCCCATTGGACTCATGCTGCTGCCACTAGGGATGACCTTAGAATTTCTATTAGATCTTTAATGCAGGGTAAACTCATCTTCAGCTACCAGGAAAAACATAGTTCACAGTTTGACCTGATATCATGGATCAACCTCACTGGAGTAACTTAAATTTTATATTTTGAAAAGATGATTTTACTTTGATATTACATTTCCACCATACCGCCACATGAATTCTGGTTTAGAGATATATGTAAGAAAAAAAAAATCTTAGTTTGTTTTTCAACAAACTATTTTACATCACATGCAATGTTTTCTCATGATTTTGCATGTTTGTGTATGTTAACCGACCACAGAGATAAAAAGAAAGAGTAACAGAACAACAGAAATAGACAGGCAGAGGTGGTAGTGATGAGAAAAAGAAAAAACAAAAAAAACAAAAAAACTACCTCCTTTGGTAATCTCCTGAGTGTTAGATTTTGCCTAAAAACAAACAAACAAATAACAACAGCAACAATGAAAAACCCAAGTCTCTATCCAGGCTCTGTATTAAAATTTGCTGTGATCAGAACAAGAGCCCAGGGATGCCTGAGTGGCTCAGTCCATTAAGCATCTGCCTTTGGCTCAGGCATGATCCCAGGGTCCTGGGATCGAGTCCCACATTGTGTTCCTTGCTCAGCAAGTACCCTGCTTCTCCTTCCCAGCTCTGCCTATTCTGCCTGCTGCTTTCCGTGTTCCTGCTCTCTTTGACAAATACATAAATAAACTCTTAAAAAAAAAAAGAAAAGGATGAGTCCAAATGGTGGTCCACATATTATATATCTAAATATACCAAACTTACAGACTAGATATGAGCCTAATGCTTCAACCGGCAAAATATCATATTAGATATGATCAAAAATACTAGTCTACCATGGTAAACTTTATTAATGATTCTCAAGCTTGAAATTTTCAGACTCCTTGGAGTTCTGCAAACAAAATCTGAGAGTGTTGGTCTGTAGCTTACAATCTGCCACCTTCTCCTTGCATGTCTGTCACTGCCGGTGGGAATGCAAAATGGTACAGCCACTTTGGAAGAAAACTTGGCAGTTTCTTACAAAGTTAGACATACCCCTAGCACATGATACAGAAATCACACTACTTATCATTTACAAAAGGAGTTGAAAACTCATGCCCACATAAAAACCTGCACACGGATGTTTATTCATAATTGCTTAAACTTAAAAGCAACTGGGATGCCCTTCAGGAGGTGAATGGATAAATAAAGTGCAGCACATCCAGACAATGGGAAATTACTCAGACTAAAAAGAAACAAGGTATCAAAAAAAAAAGGTATGAGGGAAACTTAAAGGCATATTAGAAAGTTAAAGAAGTCAATCTGCAAAGCAAAATACTGTATGATTATACAACAACAACATGACATTATGGAAAAGGCAAAATTACACAAAGACAGTAAAGAGATCTGTGATTGTAGGGTCTAGAGATAAGAAAAGAACAAGCAGGTGGAGCATAGAAAAATTTTAGGACAGTGAAACCTCTCTCTCTGTTACCCTAATGGTGGACACTTGTCATTACACCTTTGTCCAAATTCACAGAATGTACAATACCAAGAGTGAACTGTAATGAAAACTATGGATTTGGGCAATTTTGATGTGTTAATGTACAGTCATTACAACAAATACACTACTTTTATGGCGGTATTGATAGTGGGAGAGACTGTATGAATAGCAGCAGGCAATGTATAAGAAATCCCTACAGTTTATCCTCAACTTAGTTGTGAACCTATAAGTGCTCTAAAAATTGCCTTAATAAAATATTTTAAAATAAAATTTTTAAAAAACTAGGGGCTCCTTCAGCTTCTGTCTTTTGCTGTCCCGCAACACCACAGAGTCAGACTCCATCATTTACTACAGTGTCTGTAGACATAACTTGTTTCTTCTACATTTTCTTGGTTTCTCCTTCATCAAAAGCTTCACACTCCAAAGATATTAGAAAGTCTACCATGACTGTGGATATTTTTTCAGTGCACCCTCCTGACATTCTTGACAAACCTACTATGGAAAGTTTCCTTCTTACTTTCTCATTCCAGTGCACCAGGATTCAGCACACTAGACCACAGACTTCCCTTTTCTTTTGACATTGGGTAGTTTCAAGGTATTTTTTTCCACATATGATTATTATTTTTTTTTTTTTACTGATCCTAACTTCCCTTAAACCCAGTAAACTGGAAACATGAGAAAATTGAATTTTAGTTAGTTATTTCACATGATTTGTAAGAATGTGAAACATTTCATCCAAAAGATATATATAGAGAGAGAGACACAATTAATTTTTTTGGAATTACAAAACAATGATGAGGACTATATGACCAACCAACTTACATAGCTAACTACCGTTTTTAAACTACACATTTCTATTAATAATTGGGGAAAATTCATTATCTATCCATAAAACACTGAATATTTGTACGTTCCAGAGAAATTCTTTGTATGTTTCACTGTCACAGAACAATCAAACATTATTATATTTTTGACCTTGGGATGCTGAAACTTCTTGAAATGCCCTTGTACAAATTACTTCATTCTCATCCCACAAATAAGAAAATAATGTTACCAGAAGTCATATAATTCACTCCTTTAAAGATCATCACATCAGAGGCCCCCAGTAAATATTTGTCAAATGGATAAATTGGTAATTAGTAATCCAGTCAGAAGAGTGTGAGAAAGAAGGGTTATTCAAATATACACATACACATAAACCTACCGCCAAGTGTCAGTGCTCCAAGATGATATAAATTGTATTTGTGCTGGTGTTAGAGATAACTTGGGTACAGCATCAGTAGAAAGTGGGGGTTCACTTTGCCCTTCACATGATCTTCCTGTGGCTACAAATAGAGCAATGATGCCTGAACATGCTGATTACTCTGAGGCTCGACCAAGGGTTGGTATAAACAACTTCAAAGTGGGAAAAAAATAAAATTATTTCTCAGAACATGTTAAATGTTCTTTTATTAATTCATGTTCATATTTATGTGTGACATAATCTTTGAATGACATTACATACTCAGTGCCTCCTATCTAGGTTTCTCTCCATTGGAAACAGCTCTGGGCATCTCTCTTTTCACAAGACCTCTTCCTTCCCTCATAGTATCAGTAAAGAGCACAGCAACTCTTAGACATGCACATTCATTTCAGTGAAAACCTTGGAGTTCCTCTGGGTGAATATTTGGTCTTTCCAAAAGGAAGAATTTCTCTCTGTGTGCATGAAGCATCACCCACCCAAGATGACAGGTGAGCAAGATCAAGATCTGGCCCTCGTTTTACAAAGAACACTCTGTGTGGACAGGTCATGCAGCAAGGGACTGGTGGAAATCTAACAAGGGAGGGACTAGTGGTAAGAGCCCAGTAGCTAAACCGGAAAATGTGTTCTAAGTCCTCCACAGAATTTCCTCAAGGACGGTGGGGTTTTATACACCGTAACAAGAAATTCAAGCACTTCCTCTGTTTTACTCTGTAAGAAATTATATTTCAGATGAGGTAAACAAACCACCCTGTATAAGAAAATCATATTTTTATGTAAAGCCTAAATTTTATTAAAATAGCAAACTCATCATTGACAATATAGTCAATGTCAAACTTCCCAATAGTTCACAATATTGAACACGAATTAAGTGATGACTTTGTAACACTAGGAATATATATTCAGCCGTCAACCACAAATAATAACTAGGATTACCTTGAGGAAAAAACAACTTTATTGTCTGCTAAGAAAACAGAACAGGAAATTTGCAGATTTGTGGCTGGAGGTAACATCCCCATTCTTTGCATCCACATGCCCTTTTATTCCTAACTGCGTATCTGATTATGGAAAAGATTATTAGAAAAGTCAAACCTTTGGAAGACAGGTTTCCATATTTTATATCATCCCATGAAATTGATCCTATACTTCAAAGTAATTAAATTTAAAGTAAGAATGGTTTTTGAAAACTGGATATGAATTTTCTTGTTAAAGAATGACATGAATTCTTGAAGGGGCGGGGGGTGGGAGGTCGGGGGAGCCAGGTGGTGGGTATTAAGGAGGGCACATATTGCATGGAGCACTGGGTGTGGTGCATAAACAATGAATTCTGTCACACTGAAAAGAAATAAATAAAAAAAATTTTCATTACTTAAAAAAAAAAAAGAATGACATGATTGTGTGAATCATTACACAGTAACAAGAAATCTTTGCTACGGGGGCCTCCTTGCCTTAAGAAACAAATACTGAACAGATCTAAAGAAAGTTAACTTAAAATATGAGGTAAACAAGAGTACCTGGGTGACTCAGTTGGTTAAGCATCTTGACTCTTGATCTCTTTTCAGGTCTTGATCTCAAGAGTCCTGAGTTCAAGCCCTACATTGGGCTCCACACTGGGCATGGAGCCTACCTTAAAAAAAAAAAAGGTAAATATACTGATTTTGGTTTTTCCAGACACGACTGAGAGTGTATAAAAGGCCCAATGCGCATAGTGACATTCAGACTGAAAGCATCAGTTTCTGCTTTTCAAATGGACGGTCTTCTCCAGGACCGTGTGCTACTATGAGAGTTAACGTCATATCAGGGCTGCGGCGACGGTGGCTGGAGGTGGCTATGGCTGTGGTGAACCTGGCTGTGGTGTCACTATACATTATATCTTTGTGTCTCCTCAAAATTCCTGTGTTTAAATCATAACTCCCAATGTAATAATATTAGGAGGTGGGGCCTCTGGGAGGTAATTCGTGCCCTTATAAAAGGGACCCAGACAGCTCCCTCACCACTTTCCTGCTTGTGAGGACACAATGACAAGACAACCAATCATTAACCAGGAAGCAGCTCTTCACCAGACGCTGAATCTGCCAACACCTTGATCTCGGACTTCACAGCCTTCAGAACTGTGAGAAATAAATCCTTGCTGTTTAAGCTCCCAGTCTAGGATACTTTGTTACAGCAGCCGGAACAGGCTAAGACAGGCGGATGGGGATATGGCTGCAGGTCTTGCCACAGCAGATACTGGTCCTGTGGGTTATAGTGAGGATCTTCCTGAGTAGCTCAGCCTAGATTCCTCTTCCTCTGATTTACTGATTATGCTTCCAGGGTTCCTTATTTTGGTGAATCCAGCATGACCCAAAGGCAAATATATGCTAAGACACATGGAAAAAAGGTTTAGATTCAGCATGTCTCAACTTCAATTGGCCAAAATCATCTGGACTATCCTACATGTTAAAGATAGTTTCCTTTACTGGGGCACCTGGGTATCTCAGTCAGTTAAGCATCAGACTCTTGGATTCACTTCCCGTCAGGATCTCAGGTTCCTGGGAACCAGTCTGCTTGAGGATTCTCTGTCCCTCTGCCCCTCTGCCTGCTCATGCTGTCCCTCTTTCCCTCTGTCTCTCTCTAAAATAAATAAATCTTTATTTATTTTAGAGAAAGGTAGTTGCCTTTATTATTGGTAATGTTATCTTTTTGTTAAAATCTTAACCAAACAGCTGTCATATGAGAAGGTTTTGTTTATTTTTTAATAAGCTTCCCCATCGCTAATACTACTTGTTGCCATTTAGATTCATTTATCCCTGTACTTTGTGCTTATTTACACTGTGAGTTTGAAGGTATATTTGAAGTCACTACATTACCTTTGTTGCTCTTTTTCGTATGACCATTGTAAAATATGTTATTTTCAGGTTTCATGTGCATTCACAACTTCTACTTCTCTCCACACCTCCTCATGCTAAGCTTCACAGATAGTAAAACTGCAGTCTTTTTTTCTCTAAAATATTCCAAAGTGCCTCAGGCTATTGGAAATTTCTGCCTCCCCAGAGCAGGGCAGTATCATTCAAGTTGTATGGCTGAATGTATGGCTGAATGATTCCCGTGTGTATGGCTATTCCTTTTCCATTAGCAGTGAAAACTTTGGAAGCCTATCCCTCATCTTGTGTCCACAGGTGGGTGTGCTGTTTGTTCTTCATATCTGGGAGAATCTGTAAGAACAGACTTGTGGTTACCATTTTGGAAACCAGGTCTAACCAAACTCTGGACCACTTCTTTCTCACTTTTATCAGTGGCAGCTAAATTTTGTATTTCCAACTTCTCTTTCAATGACATGACAATGACACATTTTTCTCACTAATTTTGGCTTTCTCCCTAAATCTAATAAAGGAATCAGAAATGCCAATTTCCCTGGGTTGTATTTGAAATATACCTTTATAATAAAATATATGTTTTTGATTAATTTTCATAGACCATCAAAGTACATTAGGAATTGAAAACACATATCCAATTAGAAAGTGACAATGTAATGATACATTTTAAACTAGAAAAGTTTTTGCCTTCAACTATGCAAAAATTTTTTCAAAGCATTCTTTAGCATTTCAATAAGAAAAGGTAAATCATCTACTTAATTATTCTCTTGGGGTTGTAAGGACATTCAATCCTGTCCTTGAATAATCAAATGTCCTTTCAAAATTTCCACAGGCCCATGCTAAGAGAAGAACTAATTCCTTGAAAGACACAAATTACCAAAACTCACACAAAGAGAAATAGATAATTTTAATAGTCCTATATCTATTAAAGAAACTGAGTCAACAATTATTAATCTTCCATAAAAGAAAGCACTATGCCCAGATGTTTTACTGGTGCAAAAAAAAAAATTAAGAAAGAAACTACACCACTTGTCTACAATACATTCTAAAAAAAGTAAGCAGAAGAAGCACTTCCTAACTTATTCTAAAATGCCAGCATTATCTTCATACCTAAATCAGTAAAGGCATTTTAAGAAAGGGAAATTAGAAAGCATTTCTTGGGACACCTGTTTGTCTCAATTGATTAAGCATCCGACTCTTGATTTCAGCTCATGTTATGATCTCGAGGTTGTGGGATTGAGCACCAGCACAGGCTGCAGTGGAGCCAGTTTAAGAGTCTCTCTCTCCCTCTTCCTCTGCCCCTCCTCACATATGCTCTCGGTCTCCCTCTTAAAAAATAAAATTAAAATAAAATAAAATAAAATAAAAAGCAATTTCTTTCATGAACCTAGATGCAAAAAATCTTCCCAAAAGAGTTAACAAGTCAATTATAACAATGTGTGAAAAGGCTACATATTGTACTATTCCAATTTTGTAACATTCCAGAAAAGACACAATTAGACACATGGTAAAAAGATCAGTGGTTTCCAGGAATTCAAGTGGAGGGGAAGGAAGGGAATGAGGACATCACAGAGGGTTCTCTTAAGGAGTCAAACTATTCTGCATGATATTGTATTGGCAAATCCATAACACTGTTCATTTGCCCAGATCCATATAGGTTCACAGCACAAAAACTGAATCTTAACTTACGTAATTTGAAAAAAAAAAAAAGTTTTTTTGAAGAACAGAGGGTTCCAGAATGAAATACAGAATATTACAAAATCACCTAACTGTATTACAAGTACATGAAATGTTCTCACTGAAGAGAGTAGAGAAAAATGTTGCTGACTTAAGTAACTTTGGAAATGAGTTGAGTCTGTAAGACCAAAGGCAAAAGAAACTATACATTAACAATTAATCAATTTCATCCAAGCCAGTTCACAGACTCAGAGCTTCTTGAAAGAATGGAAGGCAGGTCCCTTGAGAAAGGTCCCTGCTACATTGCCCAAAAATTATACTGTAAGTTTTCCCTTTAGCCTTGCTCTAAAGGACCCATGACAATTTACTGGTGACAGTACCAAGTAACTAATGACAAGTGACAATTTTAGTGACAGAGCACTGAGGAAGGGAAAAATACCAGAATTTTCGGGGATTACCTGACTTTGGCTCTAAACTGACACTAACTTTTTAGAGTCCCAAAATACCATGTTGGTCCAGTAAAATGATTAATGGAGCTTTGGCTTAGATCTTTCTCATAATGGGCTCAGTAAATCCATGAATCCTCCCTGTGAGTATGCATTGTTAGCAAAGGTATATTTATAACGGGCGGAATCTGCACATTGAGTCCCCGGAGTGAGGTCTATTATGGTTTAAAAAACAACAACAACAAAAAAAAAAAACACTAGAACTTCCTCTTCCTACCAAAATAGTAGATCAAAAACAATAGTTTATTTCTGGAAAGAATAAGTATCTTAATGCTACCTGTAATAATTTCTTAAGGCTGATATAACAAAGCACCGTACATTTGGTAGCTTAAAGCAACAGAAATTTATTCTCTCATAGTTGTGAAGACCAAAAATTCAAAATTAAATTGTTAAAATTAAATTAAATTTAAATTTAAAAATTAAAATTAAATCAAACTGCTCATTCTGAAAGCTCTAAAGGAGAATCCTTTCTTGTCTCTCCTGGATTCCGAAGGTTGCTGGCAATCCTTGGCTTTTCTTCTTGGCCTGTCACATTCTTTGACACATCACTCCAATTTCTGCTTCCACTGATATATGCCTATACACTGTGTAAAGTCTCTGTGTCCTCACGTGGCCTTCTTATAAGAACACCAGTGATTGGATTTAAGATCTATCCTAATTCAGTATGATCTCATTTCAGCTTGATAACATCTACTAAGGCTCTGTTTCCAAATGAGGTCACAGTCACAGTTACTAGGGGTTAAGATTTCAACATCTTATTTGTTGAGGAGACACAATTCAAGCCACAACACTGTCATTAAAGTTTGTAAAGTTTCATGGGTTGTTACCTCACATCTTGATTCCATTTGCCTCTACAAAATGTAGATGGATTCAGAGGAATGAAAATGAGTAGTCATAAACTTAATCTAGTGGTAACTGGATAATCCATTTGGTAATCCAAATGTAGATTTTATTTCAGATATTGTTTCTTTACCAAAGCAAATGTATATACCCTCTAGAATACAGTTTCCAATTTTTGTGATCTGGTAAAGAATTTTTACTCTATCCTTGTAAATAAAGAACAGCAGAATCAGTTTGCTTTTGGCAGGCAGGACCAGTAATGCTCTGAAACTACCCACTTCGGGAGTATGCTAATTCTTCAGCACTCTGGCACAAATTAGTCTTCAGAAACTGACTCAGCATTCTAAAGGACACCACATTCATCCACTATATCAATAATGCGATGGTGATTAGATCCAGGAAACAAGAATTAACAACTACTCTGGACATCTTGCTAAGACCCATAAGTGACAGAGGATGGAAAATAAATCCTACAAAAATCTAGGTGTCTCCAGCCTCAATGAAATTTCTAGAGGTCCAGTAATCTGGTTGAAGAACAAGTTGTTACATTGTCACTAAACAACAAACACAATACTTAGTGGCCTCTTTGGATTTTTATGGCAATATATTCCCTCATTTGGACATGCTATCAATTTTTTCCTAATATCTATTAGGAAAGTAATAAAATGGCTTCCCAGTTTGAGTGACTTAAGCGCAAGAGGAAATTCCAAGATGGTCATGTGCTGTTGTCCATACTGCTGGTTGCTTGGTCTTTATGAAGCAGCCCATTCAGTGGTGCTGAAAGCATCTATGGAAGATAAGGATTGTATGCGGAGGTTTTTACAGGTCTATATATGTGAATCACAACACAGGATTTTAAGATTTTGGAGCAAATTTATGCTGTCCTCTGTGAATTTATACCACCCTTTGCAAAAATAGCTTCTGGCTCATGACTGAGCTCTTCTCGATGGAATACCAAGTTACCATGTGACCTGAATTGTCCATTAGGAACTAGATATTGTCTGGCTTTCTAAGACACAGATTTGAGTACGTACATCAGCTCTTCCATCATCAGACAAAAGTAGTATATATGAGATCAGGCTTCAGGAAGTCCAGAAAGCACAAATAAATTATAAAGACAAATGGATCAGATTCCATGGCTTCTACCCTGCAGAGTTGTCTCTCTCAACACACATTTAAGGATTTGTGCCATTTTCCTGGGAAGAAAAAATTAGTCCTGTCTTACAGATGGCTTTGTCAATAAAGTGACATCACCTAATAAAAGTGGATGATTGCAGTACAACAGCCCCCCAATCAGACATGGCCCTAGAGGAAAGAGGTAAAGGAAAATTCTCAATTTTTTTCAATCATAATGCCCAGATCAATCTGTGTCTCAAAACTTAAGTCTATGTACAGGTACATGATACATACAGAATCAATATTCTTAAAGAAAAAATTAATAGTAATGACCTCTATCAAGTTCAACCTCAAAAAGATCTATTCTATATTCCTATAAACTTGGAGTCAAATAAGATTGTCAAAGTTTTTCCTGTCTGCAAAGAAACGTGTATACTCTGGTGCAGGTATAGGATAATAATTAGACCACTTCTTGAAGGAACAGAGGTGGAGGGAACTATATAAGGAACAGAGTGGCATTATTTTTGAGAAAACATAGCAATACAAAAACCACAGAGTAAAATGTGATTGGAGTGGGTAGTAGTTTGTACAAAAAATATATTATTTGTTCCTAAGATTTATATAGATAACATCCCAGCTGTGTTGATTAAATCTGCATATAAGATGAAGGGTATTATTAGCAAAATCATCAGAGGAAAAGGCATTTGCCTTCTGCACGTGATGTCATGCAGCATGGTTACAAAGGTTAAATTCAGCATCAGTGTGAGCAAGGTCAATGAATTCAGCATTTTTTTTTAAATTTAAAACTCATCAACTGTTTGGGAAGATCTAAACTTACCAAGAAAACAACCTCAACTTTAATGCATATGTGGAGTTTTTTTTATCTAAAGAAATTTGCTTAATGAGTTTTTTTGTAGTTGGGGTTTTTTTTGTTTGTTTGTTTCTTTTTTTTTTTTTTTAAGAGACAGAGAGAGAGTGCTTACGCTCGAGTGGGGGAAGGACAGAGGGAGAGAATTTCAAACAGACTCTGAGCTTATGCTCAGCGGAGTCCGACACAGAGCTCAATCCCATGACTCTTAGATCATGACCTGAGCCAAAATCAATCACTTAAATGAATGAGCCACCCAGGCATCCCATAATTAATGAGATTTTTAAATACAAGTTTGGTCTATATGAAGATGTCAGGGGTACCTGCCTTTTGCCGTAACTACACTGAAACTGCTTAAAAGACTGTTGGTATTTATTTAATGTTTTTTCTTGCTTACAACTTACTCTTCTCTAAAGGCTAAAAACTCAAATCCTGACAATATACCACTGCGGCAAACTATGATGGAGATCTGGGCTCTGGACATGGGTATGCCCCTGGCTTTGGTGCCTTTAGAATCTTGGGCTGTGGCTGTGGGTGTGGCTGTGATAGGTGTGGATTTGGCTACTGACACCAGATCATTGCTTGTCCCCAGGCATCAGCTGAATTATAGTTGCTGTTGAATCCATCCTCTGTGTGACAGAAATTCTGTCCTGTAGCATCTTTTTATTGCACTGTATTTAACTCAATTTGAATTGTTAATAATCCAATCTAATCCTGGGCAACCAGAATAGATGATTAAATTCATGGTACATCCATATCCACATCCTAGATTAACTACATTTTCTCTTTCAACCTGATTTTTTTTCATGATTATATACCAGGCAAATTGCCATTTGTGGTATTTCATGAGTAGGTTCATCTTTTTCATTAAACTTACTTTGGCCAGGCCAACATTGTTTGTTCTGTTTTGTTTTTTATTTTTAATTCATTATTTACTCATTTGTTCAATAAAATAATTAAAATAATTTTGTATTAATTAAGTAATTGACACATAAGACTCCCTGTTAGATCTTAGTGTTAAAAATGTGAAAAGATGTGTTGAGTTGGAAAACAAGTACATAAAAATATGTATAGGGGCACCTGGGTGGCTCAGTGGGTTAAAGCCTCTGCCTTTGGCTCAGGTCATGATCCCAGGGTCCTGGGATGGAGCCCCGCATCAGGCTCTCTGCTCAGGGGGGAGCCTGCTTTCCCCCCACCCCCAACTTCCTGCCTCTCTGCCTAATTGTGATCTCTGTCAAATAAATAAATAAAATCTTTAAAAATAACATATGTATATATCACAAGACGGATAATATAATACTCAAGTGGAAATACGGAGGGGAAGTCGCATATCTGCACCCAAAAAAGAGATCTCAGGGCGTAGACAGGGAACAAATATGTTCTCATTAAAGGTTACCTTTGAATTAATTATTGATGGAGGAGAGTTACAGGAAGGAGGCAAAGTGTATGCCAAGCAGGGTGAACAGAATGAGCACTGACATAGAAAAAGTATTGAATTGCAGATCTATAAATTGATGTTATTCCCAGAGAGTAAAGGGACAAAGGCAAGCAGCAAAAAAATTATGTCCTGGGTGGTTAAGGGAGACCAGAACATCAAGGTCATTTATATTTTGTTTTAGTCATACTAGATACTGTGATATTTTCCCCTAGAGACTTTTGTTTTATAAAAATCATTATGGAAGCTAACCGAAAGAAAGTTGACTGTGGGTATGACCATAGAACCCAAGACCATTCAAGAGGCTATTCGAGCACATCTTAATTCAAGAGATCTTACCATAAAGAAGCAGCAACTGAGATTCTAAATAGAGCCTAGACCAAATAGGCATTTAAGAAATTTTAAAGATTTTTGTTTAGGGGCACCTGGGTATCTCAGTCAGTTAAGCATCTGCCTTGGGCTTGGGTCATGATCCCAGCATTCTGGGATCAAGCTGTTCATCAGGCTCCCCACTCAGTGGGAAGCCAGCTTCTCCCTCTCCCTCTGCTCCCACCCTGCTCTAGCTCTCTCTCAAATAAATAAATAAGATCTTAAAAAAATAAATACAGTTTTTGTTATATGGGGTGAAAGTGAAGGGTAATAAGGAATAAAAAGGAGTGCACAATGAGCTCCAGAAAGAAGGTTCAGCAACTGTTGGATTATGAAGCATATGCAAATGTGGCTGGGAGATCTTGGGGGACCATCAGAGTAGAGATCTGAAAGCTCAGTTGAGTTCAGATATGTTGGTGTTATCTATGGGAGGCTCAACTGAAACTATTTAGTGGCAGTGTGTTGTAGACATCTGGGACTCAAGAGACAACTGAGTTTGAGATTTCAAAGCAGTTGGACAAAGGTGGTAGTAACTTGAGAAATAATGTATCCCAATATTCAGTAGTGAGTGGAAGAAAAGAAAAGGATTGTAATACAGATAAGCAGGAAAAGGTAAAAAATGAGTCAGGAAGGCAAAAGGTAAAAAGTGAGTCAGGAAGGAGTTGTATGGGGGAAATAAAAAGACACACACTTTCTAGAAAAGCATTGTCAGAGATCACCCTTTCATTCAAACATTTATTCTTTCACCAAGAGTTCCAAGCATTTCCAGAGTAGTGACATAAATTTTGATACCAAGCTAGATGCTGGCAGTTAGTCAATGAGATGGGCATGGTCTCTGTCCTCATGGAAATTATAATCAAGAGGAGATAATACCATATCATAAAGGCAATTACAATAAAAGAGGCTTTAGTGATCACTTAGAGAAGAGTCTCTCCAGCCCTCCATGTTTGGGAATGGACCCCAAACTCCATCTACATATTTACCAAAGAAGCAGACATTTTAAATATGATCCCCATATTCTGCTTAAGGTTAATGGGTCCAAATCTGGCCACTTGAACAAGCTAAACCAGAAAATTCTTAGCATTTCCAAACAGGGGCTAATTTTTTTTCTACTTTATGGGGCTCAAAGGACTAATTGTAGGGACCTAGTGGCAGCTACATTTTACTCTTTGCACGAGTGCCCATTTACAGCTCATTGTAAGGTACCTATTTAAGTAATCAGCTGACTAATTCCTTACGTGTTCTACTGAGAGACACTTCATGGAAAATCTTGTTTAATGGTTGTAGGCCGGCATCTCAGAAGTTGATTTATTGTCAAGTCTAAATAGGTTCATTGTTCCAACAAAACTGTGTGAGTGAATTGAAAACCATCATCACTCTCTGAATCTGCATGTTGACCACAAAAACTATGCTATGTTATTTCCTTATTTGCTTATTTACCTCAGCAATACAGAATCCCGATTTGCTCTGCTTTGCATGGAAGTGGATAAAGATGTCATTATAATTGAGACATCATGCGGAATCTATAAGCCATGAGAGTAAATTTTAACAGGAAGTTTAACATTTTCTGATAGTTTGAAAATCTAGCACCATCAGGCACCGGAGGGGAGATGTTTGCTAACATGGTGGTAGTGATGACAACTTGGAAATGGTCTGTGCAAGAAATCTCAGTAACATACAACAACTTGGAACAAAATTTCTAGCTTGGTGGCTGAAGGCAGTGGCGACAGTCAGGCTTTAACTAAATTGAAAGGAAATGTGAGTGATGGCCAGAACACTGAATTTTTTTCTAATCCCATTAAACAGCCTTAAAATCCTAAATATTGTGGAAGTAAATGACATTTGGTTCCTGAGCAGGGAGATTTTATTCCAGTTCCCCATATGAGTCAAAGAGCTGCAAAGAGATCAGCAGATCTGTAGCTCCAAAAAGAACAGCTGAAAACTTAGTTAAAACATTGAGTATTTACCTATATTTTTATTTATTTATATATGTCTTATGTATTTTATATGTGTATATTGAGAGAGAAAGAGAGGGGAAAATCCATACACTGGATAATTTACATATGGCTATCTGGCTGGGAGAGCAGGAGGGAACTGACATGTTAGGTGGAATTAAGACAAGGTCAGGGGCTAACCCAAAGATAAGAAGTAAAGAAAAGCAGAAATTGAACTGAAAAAAATTCCCAGATTGAAGAACATATCATTTATATACTTACATTTATGTGTGTGATATATAAAAGAGATTGTATCCATTGACTTATAGCATATCCATAATACATACTGGGATAAAAAGGCAAGGTCCTAGTATGTATGATATAATTTCCTTTTGTTTGAAACCACAAACTCCAAACCCTATGCATGCATAACTATGAGTGAAGACAAAATTGCATATGTCTGTAAGAGGGAGGAGAAAGTAATAGAAGGTCATCCGGAGGGGATGGTATGTGTGGGCAGTAGGATGGAAGATAATTAACTGGATCATTATACATATTTGTATTGCTTCACTTATTATTACAAGCATATATTATCTTGTGACTCAAGATAACATCAAATGAAGAAAACACTTAAAAATGAAAGCATGCTTAAGGTAACAGAAAACCAAATCATGCACCCATAGAACTAGAAGAAGCTTTAGAGAGCATGACTTTATTTAACTCTTTTATTCTATTTTTACTTATTTGTCAGTATTTACTATAGATGATTTTGACATTTATTTATAAGCAGTTGGCATTCTACCTTTAATTGATTTACTTATATTTGGTCTAGCCTTGTTTACATGTTGTGATGAGAAAGGGCTACTTGCTCACTACTCTCTAAGAAAGTCTTAGCATATAACAGTCACAACACCCAAACAAATAAGGTAAGCGGGATGTAATGATAATGCAAGCATAAATTTTTAACAAACATACTAGACTTTAATCCCAGAGAGAGATTTCTTGCCTTTATTCACACCTAATTCCACCATGTCACAATGCCATATAAGGGGGCCCAAGATTATTTTAGGAGACATAACATAATAATTTGAATTTATATTTAGCTTCCCAGAAACAGAAGGGGATGCTGTGTAAAGCCCCCCAAGGAGCTGCCCGCTGTCATTAGTCAGGTGAGATCACAGTTTTGTTTACTGACTAAAACACAATTCCATATTCTGGAGCCCTTATGACCAGGTTGATTCATACTTTATTAGCTTTTTCTATAAATTCTGATGAAGACAAAAAGCAGGACTACAGAGAAAAGTTCTTGACAGCAAGTAGGGAAATAAACCCTTGGGATCTTCAGCTAACCTAAAACTTCCATGATATTCCTTAAACAGGTAGAAGAAGGAGGTGCACTACCTTAACAGCTATTGAAAATAGAGTCCAGGCATCTGAGTGCACACTAAGTGCTTTGTGACAAATGTCTTTACAGACAACTCTTGGTAAAATATCTTTACTATAGAAAGGGACTCTGGCTGTTATAATAAGCAATAGTCAATTTAAAAAACATTTTGACCTAAGATAATACATTTCCTCACATTTTTAGTGAATTGAGCATTCATTCATTTGGGGGTACAATTACACATGAGTGCGGTCCAAGTGGATGGTCTCCGTACTTGCACGGGCTGTGTGCATGGTCTTAGTATCTACAATTATCCTCATACCCTTTCTCTTGCCATGTTTGGCTTGTCCATATACTGCAGGTGGCATAAACAAAGAATATTGAATTTTTTTTCTTTAAGAAATGATAAAAACATGAGTAAGTCCCTGTGAAGTCAACCATAAAATCATAAAAAGGAAAATATATAGTGAAAACCTAAAAAATCCTCAGTGCCATGGGGAAAGACACAATATGTGGGATATGGGAATTGACTTCTGGTGACCTACAACCCATTTGAACAGACGAGTTTAACACAAAATAGAAAATGTGTTTCAAAATGATATATAGCATAGCATAAAGGTAAGTGTGAAATGCAATGTATTATAGACCATAAATGCCACAGTGTTCAGAACTCTAGTGAACTCTAATGAGGAGTGTGATGTTTCATAGCAGGTGTGGGAGGGGAGTAGGGGCAGACCAGTAACAGAAGTGGAGGAATGAGAATTATTTAGATTAAAAAAGATTTGGAACAACTGGGCAGTACATGTGTACTATACTGCATCACCTATGACACATTCTTGCCAAAATATTAACTCTTGGTCAAACTAAGACCTAATACCTAATGCACTATTTATACAAAATTCATGATTTAGGGAAACAAGCTAATACCATGAGTAAACAAATAAATAAATCCATATCATAGGGTTTTCTATGGAGCAACTGATCTGATTTCTCCAAGTAAATAGTACCAAGTACTGATTCTGAATTCAAAGAGAAGTGAAACACATAGCAAGTTGATATAAAGGAAGTATTGTTAGGTGTGATAATGCTATTCTGATAAATAAGAAAATGGTGTTAGTACATAGAGGTTCATATAGAAATGTTATATATTTTGAAATATAATATCTCTGATTCATTTTAAAATATTTCAACAAGAGATGATCAAATATATCAAAATGATAACAATTGTTAAAATCAGGTGATGAATAAAAAGGTTCATATTCTTCTATTTTCCTCCTGATTACGTGTCCTATAATGAAAAGTTTATAAAATATAGCAAGAAGAAAGAACATTCATCAGTGAGACATGAGCAACATCTCATGAGTGAGATGTGTCATGCCTGTTCTTGGGACCACAGTTTTACTGAAGCTGAGGATTTGAGGGAAAAAGTTAGTGAAAGCTGAATTGCAAAAAATAAGGTGGAGTGTTGTTATTGAAGGCATTAATTATTGGATATTATAATGCCAAAAAAGAGGGGTAGAAGGAGCAGGATGGAATTTTTGAGCAAGACAATGTTAAAAGCAGTAAGATGTATTATCATTGTTGTTGTTATTGTTGTTATTTTGGTTTGGTTTGATTTGATTCTCTTCAGAAGATTAAATGAGTTATAGGCTTGTGGAATGCATCATGGAATAAAGAGATATGAGGTGGGAGAATAAGTAAGGATTGTCTGAGAACTCAGTATGTTTTGTTGGAGAAGAGGCTATGAGAATATGTATCACAAGAAAAATGAAAAGACATAGAAGATAGACATTTCAGATGTGAGGGAATGTGTGAATGGCAAATAAAAAATGGCCATAAATTATTTTAAGATTTCAAGCCATAGGAAAAAAAAGGGGGGGATGAAGTTAATTGCTTGCAGCAAGGTCTGGTATCATATGTTATGAATCTGATTTTAGGCAATGAAATGTAAACATCCTGCTGAATTGGGATTAAACATCAGACTTTTGGCTTTCAAAAATTCTGATAAGCAGTTTATTCCCTTTCAAATCAACCAAACTTTATGGCAGCAGGTAGAATTCAATTCTCTTATGGTCTACTATCATTATATCATCTATATAAAATTGAGAAATATATAATCAACTATAAAAAGCAATTTTAATTTGCATATGATTGGCCAAAAACATAATAAATCCCTTCTTGGGCAATCACATTTATCATTCCTGGGCTTCCAAGTGTATATGAATACTCTATTATGGTCTCCTTTGAATATTATTAAATTGTACTTAATTAATTCATTCACTTCCTTCAATATTTTTGCTAGCTATTCACAATGCTTGACCCAGCACTAGGATATAGATCAGAAAGATGCATAGAGCATGATCCTGCCTTCACCCACCAAAGACAGATATGTAAAAAAATTATTGCAATTGTGTGTCTTAGTGGCAAAAGTGTAGTGGAATCAATGGGAACCAACTGAAATAGAGATCAATTTTTCTTAGGATGTCTTGGTAAGCTTTACAGGCACCTGGCTGTTAAAAGATTATTAGAGGATCTGTAAGGACATTAAGAACATTCTAGTCCATTAGCATTGACTATTTTTGTGTTTGCAGCACATTTGACAACTCACTCCATGACGAAAGCAGGAGATATTCTCAGTTAAGGTATTAGCAAGTGTTTTATATAAGTTAAAATTTGTCAGCCTATCTGTGAAGGATATATAGTGAATAGTGTTCTGGAACACACTTGTTGAGAACTCAGGCCACACATAAAGACAAGTGAGTTATCTTTATTAGTGGAATAGAGAAAAGAATTTCATAGAAATATATAAGAAATACAGTTATCCAAATTAGCCTGAGAAGTCAAAAATGTCCTCCCAAAAGAAGTAACCAGTGAAATGATGGATACATGTGGTTGCATGTACCTGAACAAAGAAAGAATGAGAAAAGCCCACTGAAAGTATGAAACAAAATTCTATGGAATAATTTTTTTTTATCCGCCAAAAATTTATATATTGAAATCCTAACCCCCAAACTGATGGTGGAGCCTTTGGAAGATAATTAGGTCATCAAGATAGAGCCCTTCATGAATGGTATTAGTGCCTTTATAAAAGAGAACCCAGAGAGCTCTTATCCCTTCTGCCATGTGAAAAGGTAGAAAGATGTGTATGAACCAGGAAGAAGGCTCTCACCAGGCACCAAATCTGCTGGAGCTTTGAACTTGGACTTCTTAGCCTAAATAACTGTGAGAAATAAATATTGTTTAAGCCACCCACTGTATGGTATATTTGGGAAAGTAGCCCAAATGGAATAAGACATAATCAGTACCAAAAAGCTGGGAGGAGGGGGGATGCATGCTGCTGTTACAAATATCTAAAAATGTGGAAGTGGCTTTGGAACTGGGTAATGGGTAGAGATGAATGGAAAATGCAACTGGAAAAGTTTCAAGGTGTACACCAGAAAAAGACTGCATTGCTGTGAATGGACCATTACAGTCAATTCTGATGCGAACTGAGAAAGAAAAAGAAGCAGAGTTGTAGAGAAAGCCTCTGTCTTCTTAGATAATACAAGCAGTCATGACCAAAAGGTTGGTAGAAAGGTGGGCAGTAAAGGATATTCTGAGGTGGTCTCAATCAGAAATGAGGAACCTATTATTAGAAACTGGAGCAAATTTACAAACCATCCATGAACTTGGCTGAATTGTGTTCATGTTCTAGTGTTTTGTGAAAGGTAGAACATGCAAGCAATGAATTAGGATATTTGGCTGAAGAGATTTCTAAGCAAAGTGTTGAAGGAGTGGCTTCATTCCTCCAGACTGCTTTTAGTAGAATGTGAGAAAAGAGACGTGACTTAAAGAGAGAATTGTTACGCTAATAAAAAGCTGGACTAAGGATCTAGACAAACCTCTGCCTATCCAAGTCACAGAAGGTGAGAGCACTAAGAGTAAGGCCAAGCAACCATTTGACAAGGAAATTAGTGTGGATTATCCATCTCAACAGAAGCCAGGTGCTGCCCTTTCAGACAATGGAAGAATGAACCAAACACAATTCAGAGACTATCAGTCCTATTATAGACCCTTAGTGCAAGCACCCAAAGTGGAATGGCAGAGCTAATTGCTCTCCGGTTCAGCCAAGCCAGCATGGCGCCAGTACATCAGGAGAGAGGTCCCTGGAGAGAACTGCAGTACGGACCGCACCCAATGGATCCATGGTGGCAGGATCACCCAGAGCCACAGTGAAGCAACACCAGCCCAGGAGACCTTCAGAGGTGGGATTACCACCTTAGTGAGTCCAGAGGACAGAGCACTGAGCCAAAGAGGATTTTTCTAAAAACTGAAGGTTTGATGTTGTTTGCCCTATGAGGCTTTGGACTTCCTTAGGACCTGTTACCCCATTTCCCCCTACTGGGATGGAAAAATCTACCTTATGTCTGTCCCATCATTGCATTGTGGAAGCACATAACTTGTTTGGTTTCACAATTTTGCAGCTGGAGAGGAATTTACCTCAAGATGAATAATACCAGGGTGCCTGGGTGGCTCAGTGGGTTAAGCCTCTGCCTTCGGCTCAGGTCATGATCTCAGGGTCCTGGGATCGAGCCCCGCATCGGGCTCTCTGCTCTGTGGGGAGCCTGTTTCCCCCTCTCTCTCTGCCTGCCTCTCTGCCTACTTGTGATCTCTGTCTGTCAAATAAATAAAATCTTAAAAAAAAAAAGATGAATAATACCTTGCATATCACTCACACCTCATGTAGGTGATATTTAGATAAGCCAATCTTCAGGGACTTTAGACTTTAGGTGCTAGGATGAGTTAAGACAAACACATTTATGGTCAACTAACTTTGGATAGGTAGAACAAGACCAGCTGATGGGGAAGAGTAAGTAGTAGGCTTAACTATTCTTTTTTTTTTTTTTTAAGATTTTATTTATTTATTTGCCATATAGAGAGCACAAGTAGGTGGAACAGCAAGCAGAGGGAGAGGGAGAAGCAGGTTTTCTGCTGAGCAGGGAGCCCAACACAGGAACTTGGAATCATGATCTGAGCTGAAGGCAGACACTTAACTGACTGAGCCACCCAGGCACCCCTAGCCTTAACTATTCTTAACTGGATATCCACATGCAAAAGGATGAAGCTAGACCCTACCTCATATCTCATATCATCTCAAAAGTAACTCAAAATAGATTAAAACCTAAGTGTTAGAGATAAAGGTACTCTCTTAGATGAAAATACACACATAAATGTTTATGAACTTGGATTTTACAATATTTCTTAGATAACAACCCAAAAGCACAAGCCACAAATTAAAAAAATAAATAGACTGACCTTCATCAAAATTAAAAACATTTTTGCCTTGAAGGACAATAACAAGAGGATGGGAAGTCAAACCATAGGATGAAAAAATATATTTGCAAGGGAGACAAGATGGGGGGGAACTAGGAGGAGGCTCTGGTTCAACCTGTCCCCTAAAGTGAGCTGATTACCTACCAAGGAACTCCGATCACTCATGAAATCAGACTGAGATCAAAATTCTACTCGTCAGGATCTCTACGGAGGCAGAAGACGCCAGTGGGCAGGTAAAGCCGAGCGGGAACACCGGACTGGGATTGGAAGATAAACAAAAGGGGGAGGGAGCCACCAGAGGAGACGCATTGGGAAGTAATACCCCAATACGAGAGTCCCCTAAGACTGGGGACCAGCATTAACTTGAAGACCGATAAAAAGCACTCAAAAAGAGAAAAGATAATAGGGTGAAATTGTGGGAATTGGAACTGTTAGGGACAGGGGATTAAGTCCCCCACAGAGGGCAGACACGGCTGGCGCTGAGCCAGAGAGAGTACAGCAGAGAAACCAGGTCCTGGTCGCTGAGCTGCGAGGAGACCTCCTAAGGGCGTTTGGCGTGTGGCAGGGGCTGGGACCCTCCGGGAGCAGAAACAGACTTTTGCAGTCCCCACGAGTGTGCCGCGCTGCGCTAGCAGAGCCTGTGACCCGCTCCACCCCCTCCCCTGAGAGAGGCGCGCGGGCACCAGCGGGGGCTCTAGGACCCAGAAAGTCTGATTGCTCCCAGCTCGGGACAGCGGGAAAATCTCTGTGTGCCTTCCCTACTTGGAACCTCTCTGGGGGTCTGGAGCTACCCAGACAGCTGCCGCTTGTGGTTTTGAGTACAAGCAGGACACACAGGTGTCCCCAGAGATCGCGGCTGGGAACCTGCTCTGCAGCACCCAGAGGGGAACGGACTGGGGCTTCTCTCTGGGAGGGAGGTCTGGGTGCAGTTTGCTTTCCTCTAAACCTCCAAGAACCATC
>PISX010022193.1:0-32185 GCA_004024625.1 Mellivora capensis
GGGGCAAAAGAATCTTAGTGTAAATGCTAAATCAGAATCTTGTAAACTTGAGAGCTAGTTACAAATTTCTCATTGTTAGGGGAGAAAAACTACCAACTTGGCTAATGTAACACTTGAGAATGGACCCCACTGAAGGCATGCCTGGGCACATTGTCTGAGATTGCAGGGGTCTAGACGGCACTTGACCATTAGGAAGCCTCAATTGCCCTTTGGGTTTGGGGCCTTGATTCTGACTCCTCTACTTTATTACCGCTCTTGTTTTTCTTCTTTTGATCCTATTTTTTAAAATTGTACTATTTTGTTATGTTTTATGTATCTTTTTAAGTCATATTAAATCCCATCTGGAACAATGTATAAATAAATAGTTTTTCAACTGGTCATATCCAGTTACTAACATTTACTTAACATTGATGCTTGTCAGCCTATCTCTATGCAGAGTATGGTGACTTTCCATCTGGAAAAGACTACTGATTAGATTTCTCAAATATCACAGTGAGATGTCAAAACAGCCATATGCTCATATCTTTTTCAAAGCATATGGTTAATAATAATTAAAATTAAACAGCTGCCAAATTGGCTGCTTATTCCAGACTGGGCACTTTTATGTGCCTTTTACTATGCCTTTTACTCATGATGTACACTGGAATCGTCACAGCCTTAGGCAGGAGCTCCTATTATTAATCACTGCTTTTACAAATGGGGAAACTGAGACTCAGGGAGGTCAAATAACTTACTCAAGGTCACACAGCTAAAAAAGTAGTGAAGCTCTGTTTGAAAGCCAGGTAGCTTGGTCCTAGATCCAGTGCTTATAGGCACTATTCTAAGCAATACTTCTCTTAATTAGAAATCTAGCACATTAGAACCTCCAGTTCTAGTAGAAGAGACTCTTCTGTTTTACAGAACATTCACAGGTTCTTCAGGTTTTACCTGAGTGTAATGTCTTCTGCATGCCCCTTTCCATCTCTACTACCACTGCTTTCTACATTGGGCTCTCATCATCTGCCCCCTGGATTTTTATCACAGCCTTCTCAAATCTATATTCTGCATAACTATCAGAATGTTCTAGCAAGTCTTTGCCTTACTTAAAACTCTTCAATGGTTCCCTTTGTCAGAGGCGAATTATCCATGTTTCTGAGCATAGTATATCAAACTCTTCCCTTTGCATGATATGATTCTCACCCCTTGTCTCTTCCACACACCCCCTTACAATGTACTTTCCAGTACTGCTGTATTGCTTGCTCATACCATGTTGCTTTATGCTTCCATGCTTTTGTAAATGCCGTGTGCTCTACTTGGCTTCACCAACTGGTCCACATTATTTACAACCAGTTCACGTGCTACGGCTGGTATCTCTTTCTAGTTCCCTTCCCCTAAGCTGGAGTAGGTGTTCCACGTTGGTGTTCTCATTATACCTTGTGAATATATTTCTTGGATCACCATGTTATTTTATGATTATCTATTTAAGTATCTCTTTTAATAGGCTGTGAACTGCTTTTGGGCAGGGGCTGGACATGATTTTATCCTTAGCCAGTTAACATAGACCTTAGCATGTAGTTGGCCTTCCTAACTAGGGAGTATTCTGTAAATAGTGCGGAATACAGAGATTCAGGTCAGGGAATGAAGTGGGGTTTTAAGAACTAAAGCCACACGAACATTCAAAGTTAACTACCAGGACAGTAGAGGGAGGTCTCACAGAAGAATCTTTGGGCCACATACATTTATGTTATTGAATCCAGGAACCAGAATGGGCTTGGGGGGGATGGGAATAAGGGTCTATTAAAGAAAAGTTGGAAAAATGACCATATTAAGTGTCTAAAACAGGTATATTTTATTTTTTTAAAAAAATATTTATTTATTTGACAGACAGAGAGAGATCACAAGTAGGCAGAGAGGCATGCAGAGGGGGAGGAGGGAAGCAGGCTTCCCACTGAACAGAGAGCCTGGCACGGGGCTTGATCCCAGGACCCTGAGATCATGACCCAAGCTGAAGGCAGAGGCCCTAACCCACTGAGCCACCAGGCACCCCTAAAACAGGTATATTTTAATAAAATATTTAGAGTTATTTTCTTAGAGGGATATCTACCCTAAAATTGAAAGGCACAGTTGATAAAATGTCTAACACTACCCAATGTAAACATTTTATTAACTGTAAGCAGTGTTGTATGTTCACTTAGCTGTTACCAACCAAAAAAATGTTATCTGTTGGTGCCTTTGTGCATAGGTGGCTGGATCCAAATAAGGAGATTTGGGGAAACCCTGCATCTCTGGAAGCTTTCTTTTCATGGAATCTTTTTTTAAAAAATAAAGTGTGCAGATTTACCACATAGTCTATTTTGGTCTCACTTCTGTGCTCTAAAATTCACTCTTTTACCTTTAGATTTTCAAATAGTATTTTTTTTCCAAAGGGAGTTGGATTTTGCCAGCTTTTAAGCGCTCTACCTCATTCATGTTTTGGAAACCCACACATAGTAAGTATTCATTCTGAGAATGCTTAAGATTGGTCTGCTTCAGATACTGTAATTGCCTTGGTTACAGTTAGTTAATAGAGTTCACTTTGGAATGTACTTCATTCATGGCAGCACAAATCCTTATTTGCTCCCCTATTTGCCTCAGGGCAACTGCATTACAATCATCAGAGTGATTTATTCTTTCCTAATTAATGTACATCATAAATATATGCAAGCAGAATCACAATAACATATGGCAGTTTGTAAAAATGGTTTCCTTTCATCCTCCTTTAAGCAAAACTTGCCCAACTTTTTTGATCATTCTCCCTTACCACTAAAAATTTCGATCACCCCTAATATATGTATATTTACTTATAAATGGCATATTAACTCTACTAATGTTATATAAGACATTCATTTCTATAAAAATAGAAATAAAGGTACAAGATGAAATGAATACTTTAAAATTAATTTTAGTACTTATCGGGGCACCTGGGTGGCTCAGTTGGTTAAGCAACTGCCTTTGGCTCAGGTCATGATCCTGGAGTCCTGGGATCAAGTCCTGCATCAGGCTCGCTGCTCAGCAGGGAGTCTGCTTCTCCCTCTGACCCTCCCACACCTTGTACTCTCTCTCATTCTCTCTCTTTCTCTGAAATGAATAAATTAAAAAATTAATTTTGGTATTTATTAGTGGTGTAATAAAATTTGCTCTCATTTTTTCCTTTGCTCTAATTTTGATGAGAACACTGACATTAAGTGTGCTTTGCTTAAACAAAACATTGGTTTATGATACAGCTATACGAAAGTGTGATTCTAAGTCCTATTTATACTTGATTCAAGTGACTGTCAGAGCTGAAAAAAGAAACAGAACATATAAATCTAACAATAAAAGAAGCCTATTGTTGAATGCACTTACTAAATAATGATACTCATAATTCTGGGAAACAATTATGCAAACATTTTGTTGCTGTTTCATCTTCTCAGCTCTGAGCATGCATTCTCTTTTTACATTTTTAATTCAAGTATAATTAACATACATTATTATATTAGTTTCAGGTATGCAATATAATGATTCAACAATTTTATATGTTTTTCAGTGCAGCCACTGTGGGAAACACTATGGAATTTCCTAAAAAAATTAAAAATAGGGGTGCCTGTGTGGCTCAATCAGTTAAATGTCTGCCTTCAGCTCGTTCATGATCTCAGGGTTCTGGGATCAAGCTTGCATTGGGCTCCCTGCTCAGCAGGGAGTCTGCTTCTCCCTCTGCCTCCAACCCTCCCCTTCCTTGTGTGCGTACTCTCTCTCTCTCTGTGTCTCTCAAATAAATAAGTAAAATCTTTTTAAAAATTAAATATAGAATTCCTGTATCATCCAGTAATTCTACTACTGTCTTTCCACATTTTCAACAAGTAGTTAAAAACTCACTGAAATTCTTCATGGAAGTGTCAGAAGATAAAACACATGTTTTAGGCAACAAAATTAAACAATAATGAAAATAATTTTGAATTTACTGTGTATTGTTTATTCTTTATAAAGGAAATCTTTTTGCACAATGAAGGAAACCATCAAAAAGGCAGCCTACTGAATGGGAGAAGATATTGCAACTGATATATCTGATAAGGGGTAATATCCAAAATATATGAAGAACTTACATAATGTAACACAAAAAAAATCCCCAAATAATCTGATGGGCAAGGGAACTGAATATTTTTCTAAAGAAGACGTACAAGTAGTCAACAGACACATGAAAAGATGCTCAGTATCACTAATCATCATGGAAGTGCAAATCAAAACCACAATGAGATATCACCTTACACCTGTCAGGCTGGCTAAAATAAAAAAGACAGGGATGCCTAGGTTGCTCAGTTGGTTAAGCATCTGCCTTTGGCTCAGGTCATGATCTCGGGGTCCTGGGATTGAGCCACGTATTGGACTCCCTGTTCAAGAGGGAGCCTGCTTCCCCCTTTCTCCTGCCCCCCGCCCCCCGTCACTTGTGCTCTCTCTCACTCTCTCAAATAAATAAAATCTTTGGAAAAAAACACACAAAAAACAAAAATAAAAAATAAAAAAAATAGCAAGTGTTGGTGGGGATGTGGGAAAAAAGGAACCCTTGTGTGTTGTTGAGAATGCAAATTGGTGCAGCCTCCATGGAAAACAGTATAGCATTTCTTCAAGAAGTTAAAAATAGAATTACTGTATGATCCAGTAATTCCACTACTTTTGAATTATGAATTTTGGGTTATTTACCCACAGAAGATGAAAACACTAATTGAAAAAGATATATGCACTCCTATGTTTATTACAGCATTATTTAAAATAGCTAAGATACGAAAGCAACTCAAGTGTCCCTCAATAGATAAATGGAGGTAGGGGTGTGTGTGTGTGTGTGTGTGTAGTTAGGTAATGGAATATTACTCAGCCATACATAAAAAAGAATGAGATCCTGCCATTTGTAATGATATGGGTAGACCTAGAGGGTATAATGCTAAGGGCAATAAGTTAGTCAGAAAAAGACAAATACCATACAATTTCACTCGTATGTAGAATTTAAGAAACAAAACAAATGAATAAAGAAGAAAGACAAAAAAAAAACCCACCCAGACTCTTAAATACAAAGAACAAACCTGTGGTTCCCAGAGAGGAAGTGGTGGGGGTGGGGAGAGTGAAATAGACAGGGATTAAGGGTAGACTTATCTTGGTGAGCACTGAGTAATATACAGAGTTGTTGAGTCATATTGTACACCTAAAGCTAATATACCACAGTATGTTAATTATACTTCAATAAAAAATAAGATTCACATAAAAATAATAAAACACCTCTTAGAAGGAAAAAAAAACCCCTCTGACACAAAACAACATTTTACTGTTTGAATACATTTAGAGTCTCCTACTATTTTATAGGTATTCTGGGGTGGTAAAATTCTGATTACAAGATATGGTTAGATTTAATTTTAAAAAAGAACTTTATTGACATATAATTTAATATAATTTATTTATGATAAACTACATTTTAAAAAGTATGGAATTTGATAAATTTTGACATATGATATACCCATTAAACCATCACCAAAATCGAGATAGTAAACATTCATTACCTTCAAGTTTCCTTGTGCCATTTTGTAATCTTTCCTTCTTGTCCTTCTCTGTGATTTAACACCCCTCTCTAGCAACTACTAATCTGTTTTCTGCCACTATAAATTAATTTTCATTTTCTAGAGTTTTATATAAATGAAATCATGTATTTTGTGTTCTTTTTGTCTGAATTTTTTCAGTCAGCATAATTGTTTTGAGATTGATCCATATTGCATATTGCAGTAGCTTATTTCTTTCTATTGTTGAGTGGTATTCTATGGTGTGGATAAACAACTTTGAAAAAATCCATTTACCTCTTAGTGGGTTGTTTCTAGTTTTAGGCTATTAGGAGTAAAGCTTTTATTAGCATGCACATGCAAGTCTTTGAATGGACATAGGTACTAGTTTTTCTTGGGTAAATATCTAAAAGTAGAAAGCCTGGGTCATATAGGAGATACATGTTTAACTTTTTGAGAAATTACTAAAATATTTTCCAATGTAGCTGTACCATTTTATATTCCCACTACAGTGTATGAGAGCTCTAATTGTTTTAAATTCTGGTCAACATTCAGTACATTTTTTATTTTAGCCTTTCTAATAACTGTGTAGTGATATCTCATTGTAATTTTAGTTTTCATTTTCCTTAATGATTAATGATGTTGAGCATATTTTCATGAGTGTATTTGCTACTCATATTTTATTTGGTGATGTATTTGTTCAAATTTTGTCCATTTAAAAAATTTGGGTTGTGTGGGTTTTTAAAATTATAGTTTTGAGAGTTCTTTATATGTTCTGGATACAAGTCCTTATCAGATACAGTATTTGCAAATATTTTCTTTGAGTAAATGGCTTGTCCTTTTATTTTATTCATCAGCATCTTTCAAAGCACAGAAGTTTTTAATTTTAATGAAGTCTAAGTTATCAGGTTCTAGATGATATTTTTTAGTGTCATATCTAAGAAATCTTCACATTTTTGACACTTTTGCTTATGGATATCCTGTTTTTCCAGCATCGTTTGCTGAAATGACTTATCATTTTTCACTGAACTCTCCTGTACTTTTGTCAAAAGTCAAGTGACTATAAACATAAGGTTTTATTTCCAGAGTCTTCTGTTCTATTGCTCTGTTTGTCTATCTGTATGCCACTACCACTCTCAATTATTGTAGATTTATAAGTCTTAAAATCAGTTTGTGTAAGTTTTCTAACTTTGTTCTACATATATTTTGTACCTCACAATATGTTGTTATATACATTTTTTACTTTTAACAATCAATTATTTTATTATTGAAGTATAGTTGACACATGTTACATTAGTTTCAGGTGTACAACATAGTGATTTGACAAGTTTATATGTTTTGCCATGCTCATATTCATAGCTACCACCTGTCACCATAAGATACTATTATAAGGGGCCCCTGGGTGGCTCAGTGGGTTAAAGTCTCTGCCTTCGGCTCAGGTCATGATCCCAGGGTCCTGGGATCGAGCCCTGCATCGGGCTCATTGCTCAGCGGGGAGCCTGCTTCCCCCTCTCCCTCTGTCTGCCTCTCTGCCTACTTGTGATCTGTCTGTCAAATAAATAAATAAAATCTTTTTTAATAAAGATACTATTATAATACCATCATCTATATTCCCTGTACTGTACCTTTTATTCCTGTGACTTATTCATTCCATAACTGGAAGCCTCTATCTCCCGTTACTCTTCACCTATTTTGCTCATACCCCTACATCTCTCCCCTCCAGAAACCATCAGTCTATTCTATGCATTGATGGGTTTGTTTTTGCTTTTTTTGCTCATTTGTTTTGTTTATAGATTCCATATGTAAATGAAATCATACAGTGTTTGTCTTTCTCTGTCTGACTTATTTCACTTGGCAAAATATCTTCTACGTCCATCAATGTTGTTAAAAATGGCAAGATCTCATTTTTATGGTTGAGTAATATTCCACTCTGTGTGTATGTGTGTATATACACATCATATCTTCTTTGCCCATTCATTCTATAAGAAAAAAATATTTTTACCCACATAGTTTTCCATTGCATGTGCCCTTCATTTCCCTTTGTAGATCTATAGTTTTTTTTTAGAGGGGGGGTAAGGACAGAGGGAGAGGGAGATTGAGAATCTCAAGCAGCCTTCACATCCAGTGCATGAACCTGACACCAAGCCCAGTTTCACCACCCTGAGATCACAACCTGAGCTGAAATCAAGAGTCAGATGCTTAACTGACTGAGCCACCCAGGTGCCCCTAGACCCATATTTTTATCTAGATTATTTTTCTTCTGCCCAAAAGACTTTAACAATTTTTATAGCACAGGTCTACTGGCAATTAATTCTTTCAACTCTTGCATGTTTGAAAAAGGCTTATTTCACCTCTGTTTTTTGGATGCTATTTCACTGGCTTTGGAATTCTAGGTTAACAGGTTTTTATCCTTTTAGTATTTTAGAAATGTTCCACTGTCTTCTTGTTTCATGGTTTCCAATAATAAATTTCCTTTCATCATCGTCTTTGTTTGTCTGTCTGTAACATGTACCCCCTGCCTCCAGCCTTGAAGATATTTTCGTTATCTCTGGTTTTTAAAAAGTTTGTGGTGTGCCATATGGTATAGTTTTCTTTATATTTCTTTTGCATGAAGCTTATTGAGTTTCTTCAATCTGATTTTCTAGTGTTCATCCAATTTAGGAACATTTTGGCCACTGTTTCCTCAAAAAAAATTTCGGTGTCCTCATTTCCTTTGGTGACTCCAATTACATGTACATTGACCAGCTTAAAGTTGTTCTACAGTTCATTAATGCTCTGTTTTTTTAATGCCTTTTTTCTTACCATTTCATTTGGATAGTTTCTATTGCAATGTCTTCACATTCAGTAATCTTTTCGAACCTTTTTTTTTTTTAAAGATTTTATTTATTTATTTGACAGAGATCACAAGTAGGCAGAGAGGCAGGCAGAGAGAGACAGAGAGAGGGAAGCAGGCTCCCCGCTGAGCAGAGAGCCCGATGTGGGACTCGATCCCAGGACGCCGGGATCATGACCTGAGCTGAAGGCAGCGGCTTAACCACTGAGCCACCCAGGCGCCCTCAGTAATCTTTTCTATTACAATGTATAATCTGCTGTTAATCCCATATTGTATACTTTTCATCTCAGATATTGTCATTTTTTTAAAGATTTTGTTTATTTATTTGACAGAGAGATCACAAGTAGGCAGAGAGGCAGGCAGAGAGAGGGAGGAAGCAGGCTCCCCACTGAGCAGAGAGCCTGATGCGGGGCTTGATTCCAGGACCCTGAGATCATGACCTGAGCCGAAGGCAGAGGCTTCACCCACTGAGCCACCCAGGCGCCCCAGCAGACATTGTCATTTTTACCTCTAGGTTTGAGTTGGGTATTTTTTTTTAAATATCATCCATGTCTTTATTTAACTTTTAAAAATAGAATACAGTTAAAATGACTATTTAAATGATCTTTTTTTTGCTAATTCTGACCTTTCTGTCAGTTCTTAAGTCAGTTTTTGATTTGTCTCCTCATCATGAACTGTATTTTCCTACTTTTTTGCATGACTGTCAATTTTTTTAACTGAACTATAGTTGACCCATAATATTAATTAATTTTAGGTTTTCACTGTGATGATTTGGTAACTCTATATGTTATGCTGTGTTGAGCTCACCTCAAATGTACCTGTACCTCCCACTCCCCTTCACCTATTTACCCATTCTCCCACCCTCCTCCTCTCTGCCAACCACCAGTTTGTTCTCAGTATTTATGATTTTGTTTCTGTTTTTTGTTTGGTTGTTCATTTGTTTTGTGTCTTTAGATTCCACATATGAATGAAATCATATAGTAATTGCCTTTCCCTGTCTTATTTCACTTAGCATAATACCCTCTAGGTTCATCCATGTTGTTACAAATCATTACTGTTAATTTGAATTTTACTTCGCTAGGTGCTCCGTATCTTTTATATTACTACAAAGACACTTGAGCTCTGTTCTGGGATTCACTTGAGTTACTTGGAAACAGATTGATCCTTTCAGGCTGTTTTGTTTAGTTATGTTAGGCAGGACTGGACCAGTACACAGTCTAGGGCTAATTCATTCCCATTATGGAAGCAAGACCCTTCTGAGTACTTTTCCCCATGCCCTGTGAATCATGAGGTTTTCCAATTTGGCTGGTGGGATAGTCACTACTCCTGGCCCAGTTGGTTCTGTCCTTGACCTTGGGTAATTTCATCACAGGCATGCCATGAACTGATCAGTGCTATGCTGAACTCAAGGGAGACCTTTGGCAGCTCCTCCAAATATCTGTGTGCAGCTCTCTTAGGTATTTTCTCCTATGTAGTTTAACCACCTGAGTTTTC
The DNA here is from genome assembly GCA_004024625.1 of Mellivora capensis. Taxonomy (NCBI): domain Eukaryota; kingdom Metazoa; phylum Chordata; class Mammalia; order Carnivora; family Mustelidae; genus Mellivora; species Mellivora capensis. The sequence continues at coordinate 9,865 of PISX010022193.1, forward strand.
CCAGACTGTCAGCTCTGTCACCTCAGCTCAAGTTCGCCAGGTTCTGCCTACATTCCTGTTCCCTGCACCATAGTCTGAAAAGTGTCTCAAGACAGTAAGCCTGGAAAATCCGAGGTCTCACCCTGTTTGTTTGTTATCTCTCAGGGATCACAGTTCTTCATTGCCTGATGTTCAGTGTTTCGCAAACACTGCTGCTTCATGTATTTTATCCATTTGGGGCAGTGGCTTCTTTCAGGCAAGGTGGAAATCCATTTTTTGTTACCCCATCTTAGCTAGAATTAGAAGTCCACTGACGTTCTAAAATCCCAAATTTTCATTACCAATGTTAATTTGTAGCCCAGTTTCAATTCTCACCTTTCAAAAATGTAGATACCATCACATCTCTTATATTAGCCATATCAGTTCTGCTTATCTATGTTCAACAGTATACAGAATCTGACATGTAACAGTATAAATCTTCTCACAGGCAGTCTGGCTCCAGAGTCTGTGCCCTTAACCACGACACCATACAGCTTCAGGAAAGCAAAACCACGTTTCTGTCAGCTCTATTGCTGCTCTTCAGTTTCCATGAGTTAGGTTTAAACATATAAATATAAATAGAATTCAGGGTGAAAACACTCAGTAAACATTTATTGAATTTATACTGTGTATCAGACACTGTGCTAAATAAGTTCCTGGGGGTATGAAGTTCAGATGCAGTGCTTTCCCCCAAGGAGGTTACGTATGGTGGAAGTTTCTAGTTTGAATATACACCATATGTTGGGGAGAGAGAGAGGGACCAAGGTGCCCAACAAATTAAACACAGAGAAACCTGTTTATTTGCTGCCTGGTGCAGGGACATTATTTGGTATTTTTCTGATTCATATCAGTTTCCACTTGGGGAACACCAACAATGATTTTTAGTGTAAATACTATTCTTCTAAGGCTTTCTATATTTTTGATAATTTTTAAAAAATATTTTGGGTCCTTGTCCAAGGTCGTATAACTAATAAATAGCAAAGCTAAGATTTGAACCCAAGTCTGTCTTACACCACTATATTCAGTATTCCATGCTTCCTATGAGTTTGACCCAGGTTTTGTTTTTATAACTGGTCTTCAGAATTTAAAATAACTTGGGAAAGCTCTCCCTGCCCCTTCATGAAAACTAGCTGCTAGTGTTAATGTTCACTTATTATTATCTTCTAATCATAGATTTAGGGTATTATTTAAATATATTCATTTGGATATATAATTGAGAGAGGTATGTTAACCTTCCATTTTGATAGATTTTTCCAGCTTCGCCTGGTTTTTATATTTCCATTACAATATTATTCTGAATTTTAGCGGTAAATGTGTGTAATTTTCTAAATAAACAAACCATCTTTTCTAAAATAACTTCCTGTGGGTATGAGGTCCCATAAGCATGCAATATTAAGATATTTAATCTGAGAGGCCCCTGGGTAGCCAGTCATTTAAGAGTCTGCCTTCAGCTCAGGTCATGATCCTGGGGTCCTGGGATCTGGCCCCCTGCTAGGTTCCCTGCTCAGCAGGTAGTCTCCTTCTCCCTCTGCCATTCCCTCTGCTTGTGTTTTCTCTCTCTCTCTGTCAAATAAATAAGTAAAATCTCAAAAAAAAGATACTTAATCTGAGTCCTGACACCCTACAACTAACATGGAACAAATTGTCCATCAGAGCTTGGGTTTAGACACTCATGTTATCTGAGCTGTGGTCTTCTCAGTAGATAATCCTTGTTCTTTTGACTAAACATCTGTGACTGAATTTCAGTGAAAAGCCTTAACAAGTATTTATGAGCTTTGGTTTAGCCACTAAATCCTAGGATTCATCAGTTGGGAGAATATGAAAGGTCACAGATTTCCTAACTTCGAATCTGTCTGGTTTTATTTGTGCCTCCATTATTTTTCTGAGTTATGTTTTTCAAAACATGTTATATCATTTACCATTACCATCTTTTACCATTAAGCCCTTTGCATACAAAAGCATTATCTTTATTCCATATTTTCCCTTTTGAATTTCTAGAATACATTCTATGGTATGGGGTTGGTAGTGGTGGCAAAACAGGCAGCAGGTTTCTTTAAGATATTAATGATTGATTTAGTACAGTTATAATTTTCATTTGACCTGTGAGTTATTCAGAAATGTCTTTAAATTTCCAAAATGCTTTGGGATTAAAAATGACCTCTTGTTATTAGCCTCATATTTAATTTCCCTGAGGTCAGAGACCATGATCTGCATGAGAATATATATGTATATATATTTTCATATATATATATAAATATATGTGAGATACATATATATCTCACATATATTTCTGAAATTTACTGAGACTTGTATTACAACCTAGTACATGATAATTTGGGGGATAGATGTTCCATATGTGCTTGAAAGGAATGTGATTCTGCAACTGTATATAGATTTCTACATATATCCACTAAATCAAACTTATTTTGTTGTTCAGCTTGTCTATATATTTACTAATTTTTTATCTGCTGATACTGTCAATAACTGAAAGAGGCATATTAATCTTTCATTTTGATGTCTGATTTTTCAGTTTCTCTCTAGTATACTTGATCTTCCTTTATATATTTGGAAGTGTTTACTTAGTGCATACAAGTTTATTTACTCTATGTACTGATATTCTTTGTGTGTTATAATGCTTTTATTGTCCTGAAGTTTTATTTTTAGATGTTAATATAGCTACATCAACTTTCTTTGGGTTGGCATTTACCTGGTATATCTTTTTCCATCTTTTGTGTTTTCAGTCTTTCCTCATCTTTTATGTTTTAGATGTGTCCCTTGTAAAATGGCACATAGCTGGATTCTAAAAAATTTTATCCGGTCTGTTAACCTCTGCATTTTAATGGGTGAGTTTTACTCATGTATTTTTTTGTTTGTTTATTGATATATTGGAGTTTGTTTTTACCATCTTCTTTTTGTTATTTCTCTCATTTTTTCCTGATTTCCTTTTTCTCCTTGCCTCAGAAATTTTTTTCTTATCCTGTTTTCTTCCTTCCACTACTGATTATGCAAGATTGCATCTCAGGCAAACTGGCCGGTAACAGGGTTAGTGTTTGAAATAGCAACCCATGGTCAAAGGTGGGGTGGGGGTGGGGTGAGGGTGGGATATAGCTTTTCTTTAAACATTTTTTTAAAGATTTTATTTACTTATTGGACACAGAGATAGAGATCACAAGTAGGCAGAGAGGCAGGCAGAGGGAGAGGGGGGAAGCAGGCTCCCCGCTGAGCAAGGAGCCCGATGCGGGGCTCGATCCCAGGACTCTGGGATCCTGACCTGAGCCAAAGACAGAGGCCCAACCCACTGAGCCACCCAGGCGCCCCGGGATATAGCTTTTCTGAAAGGAGTCAGATTGGCAAGTTATAGGAGAGAGGAGGTAGGGAGCTGAGGAAGTTATGGCTGTTGGATTTTAAAATCTTTTTTTTTTCTTTACAAGTGTGAAACAAGGACGTCTGATAGGACCTGGAGGAAAGGGAAGTGGGAATGTGGGATGAGATGAATGAAAGCTTAAAAATAGAACCTGAAGAGACTAGGTAAAGGAACTGAACTTAGGGTACGTTGAAAGACTTAGGGGTGATAGTGAAGGTCCACCTGAGGTTGGAGACCAAACATTGTGTAGGACTTGGGTATAGGAACATACAAGGCAAGACTATAGCATTGGTACAGGTTTGAGATTTTGATGGGCAGTTATAGCAGAGGGATGAAAATACATGGATATGGGAGATACTTGTGAGAATCGTTAAAATGTTGAGTCATTTGGAGTCCAGGATGGGTTGGGAAGGAAAATAGATCAGCAGGAGGCAAGTAGACCAAGAGAAAATGAAAGGTGGCCTCAAAAGACTGTGGTCTTCATGAGGTTGAAGAACAGGTTTAGTGGGAATGAGCTGTGGTAAGAAAATGGGGATTCTTGAATTTAAAATTTTAGAAGGAGGCAGTTCTGGAGGATCAAGTCCATGAGTGAAAAACAAAGGGAAGATATACAGTATTAGCAGTTCCATTTTCTTAGGATGTTGTCTTTATTTCCTCAACAATGTTCTTACCTCCCTGGCTCTTGATACTACTTTTTCTCATTATTGTACCAGTGGGCCTGTGTCATCACAGAACTCTGCTGCCACTCCATGAATCTGGTTTTGTGCTCATTCTCAGTGTGCCTGTGCTATCCTTGGTCTTTAGCTGCCAGGCAGGTGGTGATACCTGTTTTATCCATGAGGGGCTGATATTTTGGCCAGTGCTTTCCTCCCAACCACACATAAGAGAATCCATTTGCACAATGCTTTTGATTGCTCTGTTCAAAATTTTATTTATTTATTTATTTTTAAAGATTTTGTTGTTTGACAGAATGAGAGAACACAAGCAGGGGGGTCTACAGAGGGAGAGGGAGAAGCAGACTCTCCACTGAGCAGGGAGCCCAATGCGGGGCTGTATCCCAGGACCCGGGGATCATGACCTGAGCAGAAAAGGCAGATGCTTAACTGACTGAGCCACCTAAGCACCCCACTGTTCAATATTTTATAATTGCTTTGGCTATGATCCCGCCCGGACAGAGCCAGTAGAGCACTAGCTCTAGAATCAGATTGCCTGAACTTGAATCTCAGCAACTTCGTTTACTTTATTATTGGGCAGGTTAACCTAACCTCTCCTGACTCCTCGTCTATAAAATGGGGATAACAGTTGTACCTCATTCTATTCTTAGGGTTGTTATGAAGATTAAAGTAGTTAATATATATAAAGTATTGTGTTGCCTGGCATTATAGTCACTTCTCAATAGATGGAACCAGTGGGGTGATGACAGTGATGATGATCAACAATAGTGGCAGCATGTAGAACACTATGTGGTAAATATTCCATTAGGCGCTGGGCCAGATACGTAGAAGAATACTGAAAAAGTCCTTGTTCTCATAGGCTATATATATTCTCCTTGGGTATAAAAAGTAAGAATTCTTCCTCAAGATTATCTCTGAAAGGGTCTATTAAAAAAGCTTATCTTTTTTTTTTTAAAGATTTTATTTATTTGAGAGAGAGAGGGAGCATACACAAGCAGGGGGAGGGGTGGAGGGGGAGGGAGAAGCAGACTCCATGGTGAGCAGGGAGCCTGACAGGGGGCCCGATTCCAGAACCCCATGATCATGACCAGAGCTGAAGGCAGACGCTTAACTGACTGAGCCACCTAGGCATCCCAGAAGCTTAGTATCTAACAGTTCAATAAACACCAAGAAATAACCAAGAAACTGTTGAGGTTTCAGAAACCTTATAACTATATTGTATTGTTTATACTTTTTATTGTCCTGTAGGTAATCAGTTAAAAAAAAAAGAGTAAAAAGGGGCTTATGGTCTAGTTTCAAGGGGGGGCAGAAAAAGCAAATAGGATCCTCATTTCCTTTCTTACTATGTCTACCCTGAGCTCTTTGACAGCGTAACTACCAAATCTGTCCTTTCAGATACAGTTCCTCTTCCGAGGACCAGCCCTGTGCCTCCAACTACTTTCTGGGCCTAATTACAGTGATATCCTGTATGTAGTGCAAACTCAGTATGACTAAAATGAAACTTCTTGCTTTACTTCCACACCTGGTTCTTTTCTTATAACTCTTACCACTGTTAGGATTGTCACTAATCCATCAGTTGTTAAACCCAAACATGCAATGTAGGCATCTTTGACTTTGCCTTCTTTGTCCTCTTAGTCACTCTGTTCTGTCAGTTCTGCTTCTCAAACTTTATTACTCTGTTCTTTGTCTTGCTGCCCTGGTTTCCACTTGCTCTGTAGCAAATTCAGCAAGTACATGTATTTCAAAAATGGGTTTCAAGAGTTGTGATTGGCCCTTTAACACATATTATTTCACTTTTTGATAACTTTGTGAAATAGATCATTTTGTACATGAGAAACCAGAGGGTGACAGAAATAAAAAGACTTGCTTAGTTGGCTAGAGGTGCACTTAGTAAACCTAGATTGTCTTTTGTCTGGCCTATTACAATAATCCCCCTGTCTCCTTTGAATTTTCTTTTTATAGGATTTAGAAGTAAGATATTTTTTGTGTAGAAAAAAATCATAACCATTTACAATAAAAAGTAAAATATGCCACCTCCCAATTCTATTCCCCAAGAGAAACCAGTGATTATGATTTTTCTTCCAGATCTTTTCCTTTACATATACAAATGTATAGATAAATACTTTACCAAAGAAATCATTCAGTATAGTCTGGAAACTGCATTTTTTTTCCACTCTGAGATATACTTTCATACAGACCTACCACATTTTTAAATGGTTGCACAGTGTGCCATTATATGGAAGTATTGTTTTGTTCAAAGAACTTTTTTGCTTTGCTTACAAATAATACTGCAGTAACATTCTTGTATATGTACTGTTGTATGCACATTTCTGCGAATATTTTTTACTGGTAGATTCTTAGAAGTGGTATTGTTTAGCTAAGGAATGTACATATTTTACAATATGTTGTATTGTAGAAGTGCATTCAGAATGCACTTCAATTTGTCTTTTGAATAAATCTTTTGTACTAAAGCTAGAGTGATCTCTGTAAAATGGATTTGATCATGTGATTTCCTAACATCAAAAACAAAGCAACAACAAACATGTTGGATGGACTTCTATTGTCTGTGTAATAAATTAAAAAAATCTTAAATTTTTAAGAATGAGAGTTATGGGGGCACCTGGGTGGCTCAGTTTGTTAAGGGTCTGCCTTCAGCTCAGGTCATGATCCCAGAGTTCTGGAATCGAGGCCTGCATCAGGTTCCTTGCTCAGAGAAGCCTGCTTCTCCCTCTCCCACTCCCCCTGCTTGTATTCCCTCTCTTGCTCTCTCTCTGTGTCAAATAAATAAGTAAAATCTTAAAAAAAAAAAAAAAGAAAAGAAAAGAAGTCAATCGGGGCACTTGGGTGACTCAGTTGGTTAAGCAGCTGCCTTCGGCTAAGGTCATGATCCCAGGGACCTGGGATCAAGCCCTGCATCAGGCTCCCTGCTCAGTGGGGAGCCTGCTTCTCCCTCTCTCTCTGCCCCTCAATCCCACCCCCGCTTGTGCTCTCTCTCACAAGGTAAATAAAATCTTTTTTTAAAAAAGAATGAGGGTTATAAAATTTAGCCCAAACATCTTTCCTATCATTCCCCCCCATCACCAAAAAAAAAAAAAAAGAAAATACTGTTTTCTAAGGAAAAATCCACCTATTCTGTAAAATCTTCCATGTGTACAGCTCTTTCTCTTCTCTGTGTATGCAGGGTAGAATTAATTACTTCCTTCTTTAGGTTCCCATAGCATTAAATTTATTATCCCTTTGACAGCACTTTGTGCATTATACTGCATTATGTGTATCTTTCTCCCCGACTAGTCTGTGAACTTCTTAAGGACAAGAACTGTGTCTTACTCTTCTCTGTAACCCTAGCACTTTGCTCAGTGCCTGTCGGAGTGGGCGCTTAACAAATGTGTGTGTAATGGGTGAAGATATTCTTCAGGTAGTGGCAGCAATAAGAACTTTGGGAGATAGAGTAGGTAATGGAAGTTTTGGAGTGCAGCGTAAAGCTGAGTCTGAAGAACATGGAAGCTGGTCAGGCAAGGAGAAATGGGCTTCAGCTGGCAGATGTCCCCATGTGGTTTTCTTCTCCACTACAGAGACCAGCTGTCTGATTATTTGGATTAGACTCGGGACTTGAGAACATGTGAAGTATTGAAAATTGGATCATTGGGGATTCACTTGGTGTCAGGAAAGTTTGACTTAGCTGTTCTGTGCTTTTTCCAGACTAAGATGCTTATGCTGAAAAGACTCAGCTCTTTTCCAGAGTTACAAATATGTTTCTCATCTTGAAAAATCAAAGCCTCCTCATTTTCAGGGCAGGACTCAGGTGGGAGTAGGAATGGTAAATAGGTCAGATACTTTTACATTGTCTTTTTTAGCCTGACTTCAGGGGACAGTAGCCTACTAAGAGGGTCTAGGGCTGTGGATTTACTCTGGAGTAAATTACCTGTGTGAAAATAGTTCTCTTATTTCAGGCAGCTGTGGTGGCTCTCCTGGTCTGGTTGCTTTGAAGAAGGAAGAGTAGAAGAAAAACCAGAATAAATCATGTCAGAGATACTTGACCTCTCTTTTCTGTCTGAGGTGGAGAGGGATTTGATCCTCAGTGTTCTACAACGAGATGAGGAGCTCCGGAAAGCAGATGAGAAAAGGATCAGGTAAGAGTTCCAGAAAAAGCCAGTTTTATCTGGACCTTTCCTTATACCACCCATGTGACTTTCAGAGGAACTTGTGTACAGTTTACAATTCCTAACTGGGTCAGGTTGGGCTCTGAAGTTGTTGCTTCCACAGAACCAATAGTCTTACTGTCTCTACCCCTCAACAACTTTCCATTCCAACCTATTCAGATTGTGAATGCGCTTGTGCTTCTCTCTGGGGTCTTGGCAGGCGACTGAAGAATGAGCTACTGGAGATAAAAAGGAAAGGGGCCAAGAGGGGCAGTCAACACTATAGTGATCGGACCTGTGCCCGGTGCCAGGAGAGCCTGGGCCGTTTGACTCCCAAGACCAACACTTGTCGGGGTTGTAATCACCTGGTGTGTCGGGACTGCCGCATCCAGGAAAGTAATGGTACCTGGAGGTGCAAGGTGTGCACCAAGGAAATGTGAGTATCACCTATGGAGAGAGAGAAAAGGAAGCCCCAGCTGTGGGGGAGAATTTCCCTCCTTGGCCTTTGTTAGTTGAATGACAGGAGCCATTAAAAAAAAATCCTCTGTCACTTTCTTTTATTCTTTCCCAGAGAGCTGAAGAAGGCAACTGGAGACTGGTTTTATGACCAGAAAGTGAATCGCTTTGCTTACTACACAGGCAGTGAGATAATTAGGATGTCCCTGCGCCGCAAGCCTACAGGTAGTGGCCCTGTTTGGAAACGTTTTTGTTGTTGTTGTTGTTTTGAGGTGCTTGACTTCAGTGACAGACCACCTGATGTTGAATCCTATTATAGTCTTACTAGTAGTATCTTCACTTCATGGGCTCTGTGGGGGGAATATAAAGATTATATTGACATCCCTTCTACAAGTGTGATATGTTTCCCTTCCCCCCTCATCACCACCACTCTGCCATGCTTTTGTTTGTCTTGAAGTGAATAAAAGAGAGACACTGGGACAGTCCCTTCTTCCTCAGTCACAGATGGATGATATCTGGCCAGGAAGAAGGATCATTCAGGAACAACAAAAGGCACCCAGGTAAGAACTAGTAATCATTTACAGAAATGCTACACATCCTTTTAACTTATTTTAATATTATTTTAAACTTTTTTCTATTTATAAAATAATAGCTGTTTATTTACAGGAAAATTTGGAAAGCACAGAAAAGAATAAAGAAAGAGGGGAGAAAAATCCTAATCCTACCACCCACATGTAAACATTAACATTTTGGCATATTTACTCCGTTCTTTTTTTTTTTTTTTTAAAAGAAACATTTATTTATTTGAGAGAGAGAGAGAGAGGGTGTGCATGAGCAGGGAGGAGAGGCAAAGGGAGAAGAAAAAGCAGACGCCCCAATGAGCAGGGAGCCCAATATGGAACTCGATCCCAGGACTCTGGGATCATGTCCTGAGTCAAAGGCAGATGCTAAACCAACTGAGCCACCCAGACACCCTTACTCTGTTCTGTTAAGAACAATTTAAAGATGAAAAAAATTATGCATACTCATTATTAAAAATTTAACTAGTCAAGGAAACAAGGAAACAATAAATAAGGCAACAAATCACCTAAATTCCTAGTAGCCCAGTATTCACATGTGAAAATTATTTCAGATATCTTTTGTGCATATAGATAGATAGAAGGACGAGTGGATGGATAGACTGAAAATTTTGTATAATATTGGATCATAATACATACATTGAAAGCACACTATGCCATTTTACTTGAATTTAACAGAATAAAACAGAAGAAATAAAATTGAAGCATTGCCCATCTTCAACAAATGTTTCTTTACCATAAAAGATACTAGTCATTAATATCCTTCTAAGTTTAAGGAAAAAAATAAAAACCATTGAGTAGTCATTTTTTTCCCTAGTGTCTTTTTGGTAACACCCTTATTGAGATATAATACACATACTATACAATTCACCCATTATAGTGTATAATGCAGTGGTTTTTAGTGTGTTCAGAGAACCATGCAACCATCAGCTCAACTGATTTTAGTTTTTATCAGGTTAATAAGAAACCCTGTACTCTTTAGCTATCACTCTATCCAACTTCTTTATCCTTCCCCACCCCTGAGCAATCACTGATCTACTTTCTATCTCTATATATTTGCTTATTCTGGACATTTCACTTAAATGGAATCAGAGAGTATGTGGTCTTTTGTGACTGTCTTCTCTCACTTAACATAATGTATTCAAGGTTCATCCATGTTATAGCATATGTCAGGACTTAATTTCTTTTTATTGCCAAACTATTCTATTATATATTCTAATAATATTCTCTTATATGTGTATACCACATTTAATTTATCCATTCATCTGTTGATAGACATTTGGGTTGTTTTCACTTTTTGGTTATGATAAGTAATGCAGTTATGAACTTCCATTAGGAGTTTTTGTATGGACATAACATTTTCATTTCTTTTAGGTGATACCTAGGAGTGCTAGGAGCATGCTAGGTCAGTCATTTATTCATTTAAAAAAATCTACCTGTTTCAATATTATCAGTGGACTCTCTGCTATGAAAGAGGAGGAGATTAGCTTTCTTCTACCTTCCCCCAGTGTTTTCCCCACTCCCATTTTTTATTACTCAAATACTTTTGCTTTGTCAGCATTTGTAACATTTACTTTCTGTTATGCTAACATAAATCATCTGTCTTATCTGTCTGTTTAGTGTTAGTTCATATTTAAAGGGATTGTATGCTTATAACCAGGCCTTGGACCATGGGTTCTCTATGTTTCTGATTTCTTTCCTCTCATTTATTTCTTGGTTGTTTGCATTTTTTCACTGAGAAGTTCCTTCAAGAAGGGCTTGCAAAAGCTGTATTTATTTTACTCGTTCATGTTAAGAATGTCTGCCTAGTGACTTTATACTTGAGTGATATCTTGGCTGGAGAGTGTATTCTTGGGTCACACTTTCTTTCCCTCAGAATGTTGTAGACATTACTCCATTGTCTTCTGCCACTGAATGTGACTGTGATGAAGTGTGAGGCTGGCTAGCCTTTTGTTTTTCTCCCTCGCAGGTAACTGTGTGTGTGTGTGTGTGTGTGTGTTTGCGTGCGCGTGCATGCACACATCTCAATGGTGATCATCCTGAATCATTTCCCCCTAATATGTACCCTTGAAGAGTCCTTTCTTCATTGCTGGAAGATTCTTCTGTATCATATCCTCTGAACTTTTTTTCTATTTCATTAGTTAAGTTTCCCACCTTAGGAACATTGGATTTCTTGTTTCTTTATCCTCCTTTTCTGTCCTTTCCTTTTACTATCAAATGCAAGAGAAAGGAAAGGTAAAAGCAGTGAACTGTGATTAATCCCACCCTTTCCTCTGTGCTGTTACTTTGATTTTCAAATATTTTCTTTCTTCCCCCTTTCCCCTTTCATTTTGCTGTATCTGATATACTTTTAGAATGAATTATCTTGGGGGGTGCCTGGGTGGCTCAGTGGGTTAAGCCTCTGCCTTCGGCTCAGGTCAGATCTCAGGGTCCTGGGATCGAGCCCCATGTCGGGCTCTCTGCTCAGCGGGGAGCCTGCTTCCTCCTCTCTCTCTGCCTGCTGCTCTGCCTACTTGTGATACCTCTCTCTCTCTGTCAAATAAATAAATTAAAAAAAAAAAGAATGAATTATCTTGGGGTATCTGGGAGCTCAGTTGGTCAAGCATCAGACTCTTAGTTTCATCTCAGATCTTGATCTCAGGGTCATGATTTCAGGCTCATAATCTCAGGGTCGAAAGGTCAAGCCCTGCCTTGGGCTTCATGCTCAGTGCAGAGTCTGTTCAAGATTCTTTTCCTCCCGGCATGGAGCACTGGGTGTGGTGCATAAACAATGAATTCTGTTATGCTGAAAAGAAATTAAAAAAAAAAAAGATTCTTTTCCTCCCTCTCTTCTCCTCCCCACCCCATGCGCCTTGCTCTCTCTCTCTTGCAAATAAGCAAGTAAAAAAATAAATATCTTTTAAAAAGAGAATGAATTATCTTGATTAGGTTTTAATTTGTTCTTTGCTCTCAATCTTCCTTTTTTCCTAATTTTGTTGTTTTATCATTTTTCCTGTTTGAGCTTTTATGCTTTATCAAATCTATATTCTTACTAAGTTCCTATATAGTATAAAGCACTCACGAAAAAGCTACTTATTTTCTTAGGGTTATGTTGTTCTCCAGAATAGTTCTTTGCCTTTATTACGAGTTATTTCTACTTCTCTTTACCCCATGGCATATTCATATATCTGCCAGACCATTTCTTCTCATTTTACTCATGTTTAACCTGGAAAGTTCTGCCTGTATCTTTTATTTGCTCTGATATAGTATGTGAATCCTCCTTGACAGGCTTCTCACCTCAACTTGAAACAATTTATCTCTTCCTTACGCCAACTGTACTTTCAGAATAGAATATTCCTTTCGATATGCTTCTTTTTTGGAATCGAGGGAAGGGCAAAAGGCAGCTTGGGGGTCTTGAGTTTGGGTCTGCTGAAGTTCTCTTAAATGTCCAGGCTCACACAGTCCAGCTCTGGATGATTCATCTAACTCATACCCATGCTCCCCCTGAGATGACATACCTCAGGTGTCGTGTCTGCTTCTGTTGGGATCCTTTAGTACCTGGGGCTACAAATCTTGAGAACTTTTATTTTCCTAGACTCATTCCAGGACTGTCTACTCACTCATTTTGTCTGCACATCTCTACATCAGATGGAATTTTGCTGAGCTAAATCATTCTTCTGTTTTCTTAGCCATGACTTTTTGAACTTCATAACTTGAGGCTTTACTTATTTGGTTGCTGCTGGTGAAGTTTTTGGCTTTTCGTTTGGATTTTTTTCCCTAACTCTCCCTCAGCCAAAGGGAAACGAGTTAATCACATCTTACATGATTGTTGAAAAGCAACATAGAAATATATAAAACAAGTCCCCAGTAACCTCACTGCTTCTACCCCAGACTATTATTGTTAGTAGGCATTACTAGTTTTGGTGTATGGACTACCAGTGTGTCTAAATGTACAAATATGGATTGTTTCTTAAATTTTTATTTTTAATTTTTTAAAAAAGATTTATTTATTTACTTGAGAGAGAGAGAGTGAGAGAGAAAGAGTGAGGGCACAGAGAGAGGCAGAAGGACAAGCAGACTCCCTGCTGAGCAGGGAGCCCAGTATGGTACTCCATCCCAGGACCCTGAGATCACAGCCTGAGCTGAAGGCAGACGCCCAACTGACTGGGCCACCCAGGCACCTGGATTCTTAATTTTTAAACTCCTTTTTAAAAATGATCATACCACATACATATTTAGTGGTAAAAAATGAAAGAGAAAGAATTTTAAAAACTCAATAATATAGATAATCCTCTAGAAAATTGGCAAAATAACTGAACAGACATTTTGCTAAAGGCAATATACCAATGTCAAATAAGCATATAAAAAGATGCTCAACATCTTAATTATTAGGGAAATACAAATTAAAATCATAATAAGATACTACTGTATACCCATTAGACTGGCTAAAATTTAAAAAACTGACTATACCAATTGTTGGTGAGGATGTGTAGAGCAACTGGAATTCTGTTTTTTTTTTTTTAAAGATTTTATTTATGTATTTGACAGAGAGAGATCACAAATAGGCAGAGAGGCAGGCAGAGAGAGGGGGGGAAGTAGGCTCCCTGCTGAGCAGAGAGCCCAATGCGGGGCTTGATCCCAGGACCCTGGAATCATGACCCGAGCCTAAGGCAGAGGCTTTAACTCACTGAGCCACCCAGGCGCCCCACAACTGGAATTCTTATATGCTGCTGGTGGGAATGTGCAACAGCACAGCCCCTTTGAAAACCAGGTTAGCAGTAGTTTAGTTAAATCTGCATTACTTTGCCTCTTCAACAAATGGTGTTAGGAAAATTAGACAGCCACATGCAGAAAAATGAAACTGGACCATTTCCTTACACCACACACAAAAATAGACTCGAAATGGATGAAGGACCTCAGTATGAGAAAGGAATCCATCAAAATCCTTGAGGAGAACACAGGCAGCGACCTCTACGACCTCAGCCACAGTAACTTCTTCCTAGGAACATCATCAAAGGCAAGGGAAGCAAGGGCAAAAATGAACTATTGGGACTTCATCAAGATCAAAAGCTTTTGCACAGCAAAGGAAACAGTTAAAAAAACCAAAAGACAACTGACAGAATGGGAGAAGATATTTGCAAACGACATATCAGATAAAGGGCTAGTGTCCAAAATCTATAAAGAGATTATCAAACTCAACACCCAAAGAGCAAATAACCCAATCAAGAAATGGGCAGAGGACAGGAACAGACATTTCTGCAAAGAAGACATCCAGATGGCCAACAGACACATGAAAAAGTGCTCCACATCACTCGGCATCAGGGAAATACAAATCAAAACCACAATGAGATATAACCTCACACCAGTCAGAATGGCTAAAATTAACACGTCAGGAAATGACAGATGCTGGCGAGGATGCGGAGAAAGGGGAACCCTCCTACACTGTTGGTGGCAATGCAAGCTGGTGCAACCACTCGGGAAAACAGCATGGAGGTTCCTCAAAAAGTTGAAAATAGAACTACCCTATGACCCAGCAATTGCACTACTGGGAATTTACCCTAAAGATACAAACGTAGTGACCCGAAGGGGCACGTGCACCCGAATGTTTATAGCAGCAATGTCTACAACAGCCAAACCATGGAAAGAACCTAGAAGTCCCTCAACAGATGAATGGATAGAGAAGAAGTGGTATATATACACAATGGAATACTATGCAACCATCAAAAGAAATGAAATCTTGCCATTTGCAACGACCTGGATGGAACTGGAGGGTATTATGCTTAGCTAAATAAGTCAATCGGAGAAAGACAACTATCATATGATCTCCCTGATATGAGGAAGTAGAGATGCAGTGTGAGGGGTTTGGGGGGTAGGAAAAGAATAAATGAAACAAGATGGGTTCGGGAGGAAGACAAACCGTAAGAGACTTAATCTCACAAAGCAAACTGAGGGTTGCCTAGGGGAGGGGGGTAGGGAGAGGGTGGTGGGGTTATGGACATGGGAGAGCGTATGTGCTATGGTGAGTGCTGTGAAGTGTGTAAACCTGGCGATTCACAGACCTGTACCCCTGGGGCTAATAATACATTATATGTTTATAAAAAATAAAAATATATATAAAATTAATAAAAAATATGTGTTACTTTGCGATTCAGCCATTCCATTCCTCGGTATTTACTCAAGAGAAGCGAAAGCTTATCTTCATGTGAAGACTTGTACGTGGATGTTCCTGGCAGCTTTGTTTGCAATAGCCAAAATCTGGAAACAACTTAAATGTCTATTAACAGGTGGAGGGATAAATTGTGGTTGGTTTTTACAGTGGAATACTACTCAGCAGTGGAAAGGAATAAACTGTTGCTTCAAACAATAACATGGGTGACCTCAAAATAATCATGCTGAGTGAAAGAAGCCAAACAAAAGAGAGGACATACTATATGATTCTATTTATATAAAATTCCAGAAAACTCAACCCACATTTTAGTGACAGAATGCAGATCAGCACTTTCTGTCTGGGGACAGAGGCAGGGAGAGGGGAAAGGATATGGAGGAGCAAGAGGAAACCTTTGAGAGTGATAGATGAATTCACTCACTTAATTGCTGTGATGGTTTCACAAGTGTATGTATATGTTAAAACTCACCAAATTGCACATTTAAGTGCTTGCAGTTTACTTATGTCAGTTATAACTCAAGGTGTAAAAGGAACAATTGTAGAAAAATCTAACATCCACATCTTTCTATGTCCACACCAAGGGTCTCTCTCATTCTTTTTGCCATCTTTATGGTGTTTCATTGTGTGTATGTACTGCAAGTTTATCCACACAGCTTCGGGTGGGTGACTCATCTGTTCTAGGTGACAAGACCCCCTTTTTCCTTTTGGATAAGGCTAAAAAACGGCTTTTATTTCCTGAATCCAATTAACACATCTGACATCATCGGTCAGAATGTAATTTCTGAAATCCGCTGCTTCTGGCTATCTATGACCTCTTGTCTCATTGGGCCCAGACGACTTATTTATCCTAAACATGGAAGCAGATTAAGTGGCCATAAATGATCTTTGCCATAAAATTATGGAGACTCAGAGGTAATCAAATTCAGCCCTCTTCCTTTTACAGAAAAGAAAGCCAGATAAGTGATTTACCTGCGATCATACAGATAGTTAGAGCCCAGGACTCCCATCTCTTAGTCTATTTTTTACTGCACAGATGCCAATAATTGCCTTTTTGCCCTAGGGTTATTTGTATCAGCTCAGGATTAGTTCATATTCATCTTTAGGAAAAAATACAAGTGGAAAACACCCTCCATGAGCTATTGTTAAACTGCCTCTCTGGAGGAAGGGTTCTGCGTTGGGTTCTTTATTCATTGGAGCAAAGGGGGAAAAAAGAACAATTCTAAAGTAAAAACAAAATCAAATTCCTTGCTGTACCTTGGACTATAAAGCTAAAATATTTTTCAAGAAATGACCACCGTTTTACCTCTTGCAGGCTCTAGGATTTCAACCCCTGCTGTCTGTTTTCATAAAGCTATTGCAAACATCATGTGATAACTTGGAAAGTTTATTCTTTACTGCCTAAGACATTATAGATTCTGGTTATTTTGTTCTTTTTTTTCTAGGTTCTTTGTGTATTAGTTCACGCATTTTTAATTTTTATTTTTTAAAAGATTTTATTTACTTATTTGACAGAGAGAGAAATCACAAGTAGGCAGAGAGGCAAGCAGAGGGGGGGAGGGGAAGCAGTCTCCCTGCTGAGCAGAGAGCCTGATGTGGGGCTCCATCCCAGGACCCTGAGATCATGACCCGAGCTGAAGGCAGTGGCTTAACCCACTGAGCCACCCAGGCGCCCCATAGTTCACGCATTTTTTAAACAAATGTCTATGAATGCCTGCTATTTTACAGGCACTGTTTTAGGCCGTGGGATACACTGGTAAATACAAGAAAGTCCCTTGCTTGAGAAGCTTAGATTTGGGGATGGGGAGACACAGACAATAATCAAATGAATATATCAAATCAGATGTTGACAAGTGCTATGGAGAAAATGAAGTGGGCTAAAGGGATAGGGAGTGCCAGGAAAACATGTTGTATACCCATGCTGTTTTACTTAGGGAAAAGTCTTTTTTTTTTTTTTTTTAAAGGTTTTATTTATTTATTTGACAGAGAGAGAGAGATCACAAGTAGGCAGGGAGGCAGGCAGAGAGAGGAGGAAGCAGGCTCTCCGCGGAGCAGAGAGCCCGATGCGGGGCTCGATCCCAGAACCCTGGGATCATGACCTGAGCCGAAGGCAGAGGCTTCAACCCACTGAGCCACCCAGGCGCCCCATTAGGGAAAAGTCTTAATAATATGGTGATATCTGAGCAAAGACATGCAGCAAATGAGGGAGCAAACCTACCTGGGGGAAAAGCATTGTGGGCAGAGAAAGCAGAAAATATAAAGAGCCTAAAGTGAGTTTGTATTTGGCGTGTTTGTGTGATCTGGAACCGAGTGAGCAAGGTGGTGAGTGGCAGGAGATGAGGACAGCAAGGATGAAAAGCAGATGGGAAGAATCTGGGGGGATGAAAAAGGCTGAGAAGCAGATCATGTAGGACTTTTTTTTTTTTGGCACTTGTAAGGACTCTGTCTTTCACTCTGAGTGACAAGATATATATATTTTTTCTATTTTTAAATTGAGGTAAAAATCACATAATGTAGCATTCATCATTTTTGCAATTTTAAGGCACACCACTCAGTGGCTTTTAGTACTTTCAGAATGTGGTGCAACCATCGCAACCATGGTCTAACTTCAGAACATTTTCATCACTATAGAAAGAAACCCTGTACCCATTAAGCAGTTGCTCCCCATTTCCTCCAGTCCCCAGTCTGCTTTCTGTCTCTCTGCAGGTTTGCCTACTCTGGGTATTTCATATAAATGGAGTCATATAAAATACGTCTTGCTTTTTTCACCTCGTGTAATGTTTTCAAGTTTCATCCATGTTGTAGTGTGGATCAGAACTTTATTTCTTTTTATTGACAGGAATATCTCATTATATGGATATACCACATTTTGTTTATCCATTCCTCCATTGGTAGACATTTAGACTGTTTCTGCCTGTTGGCTACTGTGAATAATGTTGGTCTAAACATTCAATGTACAAGTTTTTGTGTGGACACATGTTTTCAATTCTCTTGGGTATATACCTAGAAGTGGGATTGCTGGGTCATATGGTAACTCTATTCTGGATTTATATTTTATTTTAAAAATTTATTTATTTTAAAGATTTTATTTATTATTATTTTTTTTTGTCAGAGAGAGAGCGCACAAGCAAGGGGGAGTGGCAGGCAGAGGGAGAAGCAGGCTCCTTGAGGAGCCCCTAGATTTATATTTTAAAAGCCCCTGGATTTATATTTTGACTATCCTATTGAGGATAGATTGTGTAGGGACAGGGTAAAAGTAGGGAGTTCAGTCAGGAGGCTGTTGTGACCATATCATGACCAGTAGCTAGATGATTGTGGTTTGGACCAAAGTAATGGCAGTGGAGGGGCTAAGAACTGGTCAGATTCTAGACATAACTGAAGACAGAGCCAACAGTATTTGCTAATAGATTGGGTTTGTATTGGGAAAGAATGAGGGGAGTTAAGGGAACCTGTTAAGATTTTTGAACAAGAAAAATGAAAGGAGGAAGTTGTCATTTGATGAAATTGATGGAAGAACAGGTTTGGGGAGAATTAGGGCCTTAGTCTTACACTTGCTGTGTCTGAAACTTCCAAGTAGGGATGTTAAGTAGGCTGCTGGAAATCCAAGCCTTGTGTTTGAATGAGAGATAAATTTAGGAATTATTGGTTTATAGAGGATATTTAAAGCCATGAAACTAGATGAGATCATTTAGGGATAATTCTAGATAGTGACGAGAAGCAGCCTAAGGAATAAGCCTGGGCACAATCCGAAAACTGGAGGTTTAGGAGCTGAAGGACCAGCAAATGAACCTGAGAAGGGGACTGCAGCAAGGTCAGAGGACCAGGAGAGTCTTGTGTCCTGGCAGCCAAGTGAAATTAGTTGGGATTCTTGAGGAAGAATGATTTTTCCCTTTTTCTTACTGCTCTCACAAATTCCTTGAGGCCCAGGAATCGTGTCCTTCTCTTTAGCAATGAGGACTGCTGTTTTGAATGCCCAGGGTCATCCGTAAAGCTGAGAAAGAATTCTGGTCTTCTGAATATGGCTTTGAAACATACTTCTTATTTATGTGTCTACTTTAAGCCCCACTGAGGGGATTCAGTCAACAAATACAGGAGTGCCCACTGTGAGGTGGTTTTTCTTGTAGGCATTGGGAACACAGCAATGAACAAGATATGTGGTTACTGATCTCAGAGAACTTAGTCTAATGGAGGAGAAAAACAGTAAATAAGTTATTTGTTTAAATTATTGGGTAAATTAAATAATTTGTTTAAAAGACATAGATAATTACATATGTGATGACTGCTTCTAAGAAATCAGGGCCCTTTGGGAGCATATAGGAAGGTTACTAATCCCGACTTGCAGTGGGGACATAGAGACATCTAGAGGAATTAACATAGAAGGGGAGACCTGAAGAAGGAGTTGATTTAGCCAGGTGAGGAAAATGGTCATCGTGAAAAGAATATCCCAGGCAGAGAAAAGAGTAAAAGGGAGAACTTTGGCATATTCAAGGAACCAAAAGAGCTTAATCATTCTGGAAACGTAAAATACAAGGAGGGTGGAGATGAGTCTGGAGAAATGAGCAGGGGGCAAAATCCTAAGGGTTGTCTTGCCATGGTGAGGAGTTTGAACTCAATCCCAACAGCAAGGGGGAACTGCTGAACAGTTTTTTCAGTATACTCAGATATTTATCTTAGAAAGATCATTCAGGCTACCAGTGTTAATGGGCTGGAAGGAAGCCCGACTCCCAGCAGGAGAGTCCATTTCCTCTAGATGTCGGCTCTTGGTTTTTATTCTAGTGTGCTGTTTGAAGTGCCCAAGCCAAAAAGTGGAAGGAGTGCACCGGAGGCCGAGAGTGAGAGTCTGGATAGCTACACAGCTGACTTGGATAGCCTGTCAAGGTGAAACCCCTACGAGTCCCTATACCTCCACTCATCCCAAGTCTCCATTTTGTTGTCTGGTTCAGGATGCAGGGCTCCTGTAATGTAACTTCACTGTGGCTGACTTTTGTCCTCAACAGGTCAAATGAAGTATTTTCTCTGACCTCACCACAAGTCTTTTTTTTTTTTTAATTTTTTAAAAAATTTATTTATTTGTCAGAGAGAGGGAGAGAGAGAGCGCGCGAGCACAGGCAGACAGAGTGGCAGGCAGAGGCCGAGGGAGAAGCAGGCTCCCTGCCGAGCAAGGAGCCCGATGTGGGACTTGATCCCAGGATGCTGGGATCATGACCTGAGCCGAAGGCAGCCGCTTAACCGACTGAGCCACCCAGGCGTCCCTTCACCACAAGTCTTGTCAGTAGTACATCGACTGTTGGCTCTGAGCACAGCCTTCTGGGGCACACTAATTTCCACAGGCTGCTGCATCTTGAAGGAGTCTTCTTGGACCAGTAGCAACTGCCCCTGATGTCCCTTAGGAATAGGGGAGTGAGTGTGTTTGTGCAAAGTTGCTTATCTGATTGCCTGCATTCCTTTAAGACAAATGAGATGTGGAGTATTACCTTCTGGATTTGGTTACTATAGTGACCCCAAGCCAGTGGATCTCCTTCCATAGAGCTTCCATAGGCAGGGAAGGTAAGGAAGTGATTTTGTTATAACTCTATATCTACCTCCAGGAGAGACTCTCTGGATAAATCTGGCCTCTTTCCGGAATGGAAGAAGATGTCTGCCCCTGCATCTCAAGTGGAAAAGGTAAGCTTTCGTTATTGGTCAGTGGGGATCAGTTTCTCTCTCTCTCTCTCTCTCTCTTTCTCTCTTCTCGCTTTCTTTCTCCCTTCTCAGGAGCAGTTTTCATTAAGAATTCAATGAAACAAATTTCAGTTCAGGTTCACTTGGGAGCACTTAAGGTTTTGGTTAAAACATGAGAAAATATGTTTTGTATTACTTCCTAGGGTTAAATTAAATTCCTAAGGTTAAATTAATCTTTCCTTTAACTTTGTATAGTTTAACAAAAATCTGAGCCTTGTTCTTCTTAAGGCTCTTTCCCCTTTCTCCTCTTTCTTCCACCTACCCTACAATCCTTTTCCATTTCCTTGCCCTTATTCCTTCCTAGGAAACTCAGCCTGGGGGTCAAAACATGGCATCTATTGATGAGGGTGAAATGATATTTAAGAAGAACACCAGAAAAATCCTCAGGCCTTCAGGTAGGTTTCCCTTTCTAGCCTTTGAGATTGAAGTCCTTTGTACCCTGGATGTGTTCTTGGTATGGAAAAGAGTAGGTCTCTTATGATTTGGGTTTTTGGTCTTCCATTCAGAATATACTAAATCTGTGATTGATCTTCGCCCGGAGGATGTGGGACATGAAAGTGGCTCCTTGGGAGACAGAAGCAAATCTGTCCCAGGCCTCAGTGTAGATATGGTAAGTACCCTTGTATTGGTCACTTTATGAAATTGTATAAATCTAGAGTTGACCTTAGTACTCGATACTCTTAATCAATCTGTTTAATTCTTTAGGAAAAGGCAACATGGATCTTGATTTCTCCAAATGCCCAAAGTAAATCTGGTTGCTGAATTCCTTAAAGAAAAAGATTGTCCTCACTGTCTCTTTATCTTCTAATATGTTGCTTGATATATAGTTGGGAGCTCAAATACTTATTTTGATAAAAATGTAAAGGGATGTTTGGATTTGGGCAGGCGAATCGGAAAGAGATATTCTTATCTTGTTCTTTTGAGATTGGAGAAAAATGGTGGGAATATAGTTTTTTTTTTAATTTTTTTTTATTTCTTTTCAGCGTAACAGAATTCATAGTTTTACACCACACCCAGTGCTCCATGCAAAGCGTGCCCTCCACAATACCCACCACCAGGCTCCCCCAACCTCCCACCCCCCGCCCCTTCAAAACCCTCAGGTTATTTTTCAGAGTCCATAGTCTCTCATGGTTCATCTCCCCCCCAATTTCCCTCAACTCCCTTCTCCTCTCCATCTCCCCATGTCCTCCGTGTTATTTGTTATGCTCCGCAAATAAGTGAAACCATAT